>PVHP010017917.1:0-33785 GCA_004024765.1 Zapus hudsonius | reverse complement strand
GAGAAGCACACACATCTATGGTACAGCACCTTGCTTTGGGTATGGATCCCTCGAGCCCCTGCTATCGATGGAGAAGATTGATTCCTGGGCATTGCAGCTTCTTAATGTTGGGCCATTCTACAAAATCAGTGTGCTTCCACTTAAGGCAGGGTTCCTCAACTTCAACTCAGGGGTGGATGATGTAATTGCAGGGTATCTAGCAGCTCCAAGCTTTACCCACTAAATGTGTGACAACCACAGATACCTCCCAGACATGGGCAAGTGTACCCTGGGGAATAAATACCACGCAATTGAAAATTGCCGTATTAGTAAAATATTGACTATTAAATATGTATTGTTTTATATTATTAAACATTATATAGAAATGTAACATGTTGATATTTAAATATTAATAGTGGTTCCTCAGCAGTATCCCATCATAGGTCTTAAGCCCTAGCATTCTGTAACTTTCTATGTTCCCAGACATGCTACCTGCTGTCAAACCCAGTGACACAGAAAGTGTCTTGGACTATAGAATATATGAAACTAAACCTTTAATAGCTTGCTCATTTATAAATCATATATGCCAAGGTTCTCTACTTCTTTGCTTTCCCCTCTGCACCTCTTTCTTCTCACCATATTTTTGTTTTTTGTGCACTTTGCTTTTTGTAAAGTGGAGAATAAGATTATCCGTGTCTGGAATAGCTCTATTACAAACTGAAGTTTAGTTCAGGTCAACCATATAATCACACATTGAGTTTCAACATAATTTTTCACTATAGTGCAAAGGCTTTGGACATTTATCTAAATGTGGCATATGCTCTGTCTCCTCCACCCTGCTGGGTTCCTGTTTTTCTCTATCCACTCCACTTTTGCTATAGCCTGTTAGTGAATAGAAACCATCTCACGGTGAGGTAGGACTGTGCTTGCCACCACAAAGGGAAAAAAGATGCAGCAGTCACGGGAAGAATGAATCGTATATTTTCCAACAGTAAGTAACCGGTCTAAGATATGAAATCTTCAAGCCAGAAGAAGCACAGTGAGGTCTCTCCTTCCTCTGGGGTAGAGCAGAGACAGAGCACCTGCTACTGAACTTCAAACTTCCTTAAGTGTTCACCTCAATGATAACAGTGCTTCCCAGGGTTGGCAGAACTAGTTAAAAAATGGTGAAGCCATTCCTTTCCAATTTGTCTTAGCTTGTGTTCTGGTGCTACAACTGAGCACCCCACAATGGATGATATATAATAATAGGGCTCTATTTAGCTCACAGTTCTCAGGCAGGGAAGCCCCATATTTAGGCTCTGGCCTCTGGTAAGGGCCTTCAGGCTTTGTCAGAGCATGTTATACAGAGGAAGCTTGTAGGCCTTCTTCTCTTTCTCCCCATTCTTTTAATCCACTAATGGGGACTCCAACCTCATGAACTTAGCTGATAGTAGTGAGCACCCAAAGACCTTGGGGTTAAGCCTCTAATTTATGATTTCCAAGGGTCTCAGTCCAACTACAGTACCACATAAATGGTTAGCCTAAGGGGGAAGGAAATAGGCATTGGCAAAGGGACAGAGAGGAGATGGAGGGGTCTTCATGGGCTTAGCTGGGAAAGAGGGACTGGTGAAACATGGCACAGGGGATCTGGCCAGGACAATGAGGAGGCTGTCATTGAGGTTTGGGTGATGATTTCATAGCTTTATATGTTTACTGAAAAAAAATTGAATTTAACAATGAAATGAGTGAGTTTTATGATTGATAAATAATACCTAATTAGAACTGTCTAAAAAATTAGAGAAATTCAAGCCTCATGGTGCACGCCTTTAATCCCAGCACTTGGGAGGCAGAGGTTGGAGATGGCTGTGAATTCGAGACCAGCCTGGGACTACAGAGTGACTTCCAGGTCAGCCTGGGCTAGAGTGAGACCCTATCTCAAAACAAACAAACAATCAATCAATCAAACAAAAATTGGAGACAGATTGCAAAATAGAACTATTTCTTTGCTTTTACATTATTTCACATTTTTAAACCTGTGAGACCACTGTAACAATTTTGTGCTATGCATAGCCTCATAAGGGTCTCCTCTTCAGAATTATTAACGAGTTAAATTTCACTTCCTACACCGAGTCATTTTATAAAGAGGAATTAGCCTTCCCCAAACGAAACGTCTAGCCTGTACAGGAGGTGATTGGCATTGCTCATCCGTGATTTCTAAACAATTTGTTTTGTCTCTGAAGGAACAGGACACCCAAGTTTTAAGCCTGACTTGTGGCAGAGCTTGCTGTGAAAGTGCATGAGGTCGACTCCACTCTGGACATACTGTCACCCAACACAGCTGGAAGAGTAACGTGTCCCAGGCTCCGTGTGAGAGGGCAACATGAGCTCTGCACATGACCCCTTTCCTGGCACACTGCTCACTCTTCTTCTTGGATGGTTCTAATTTCTATCCTCTCATGGCCACAAACCTCCCCCATTAAAATAGCAGCTGTTATTCAACCACTTGGGGAATTTGTGAAATAGATTGTGGTTGGGGACTCCCCTTCGTCTTACAATGGGCATCAGGAGTGAAGGTGTTTCTGTGTGGAGTATGTATCCTCCAGAAGGAAAGTTGGATAAACTACCTCAAAAGCCATAATTTATCATTTTATCTGAACTGCATTTTTTTTTTTCAATTGTTTGGGGCAGTGAAACCTTGAGGACAGAACCTTATTTAGTGTCTTTCTGGAAGTTGGCAATAGATAAATGACTATTATAGTCATGAAAATATTTCAAGATGAGGTTTTATCCATTTGTGGAATAGTAGGTGTGTTGAGCCTTGGCGTAAACACCAAGATGCAGTTCTACATGGACTGAAGAGCGAGAAACACATAAGAATTCAAAAGGCTTATTCACATGAACTGAATTGACCTGGATCCAATTAAAAAGCTATGGCTCCTACAGAAGGCTCATTTGAGGGAATCCTGAACAAGCTCTTCTTTTTGGGAGTCACCACAAACTATTCAGAGCCAATCATTACATACACAGGCCTGCATGATGTTCATTCTGAATCTTTCTAACTCAAATACTTCACTTTACAGATGACAAAGGCTTTGCACATTAATTATCCTATATGATGACCACAAAAACATGTGAGCTCAAAGACAGAACACCAGACCACACTCCTTGTAAGTGAAAATTCCCTCACTTAAATTCCTTGCTGTGAAGCCCACGTGATCCCTCCATTAGCGGAAGATTGGATCAAAAGCAGCACCTGAAACAAAGGCCAGTCAGAAATCCATGCCCTGGATTGATGTTAAAAGCTCTATAGGACCCATCAGACTGCAAGTTCTAGAAATATGAGTGTGAGGTCCATTTCCTAGAGTGGAAGTTGAAGTTGAAAGCTGAGAGGATTCCATGAGGTGGAGCAGTGCCTTGTCTTTCAAGGTCAACATCAAGGGCAAGGAGAAGTCAAAAGGAAAAAGGAGAGAAGGATATTTAATAACAGAATAAATGGGCAGCTATTTCCAGGCAATGGAGTCAGTTCAGTGCGGTGTATGGGCCTATATACATCGGTGCCAGTGATTTCAGGGCTGTCCTGGATTCTTTATCAAAGATGCTCTGCTTTACACGAAGCATGGATGTTAGGCTATGTGATGGTTAGGTTTTGTTGTCAACTTGGATCTTTTTAATTACCTTGGGTGGGTCTCTGAGGATGTTTACAGGAAGGCAGCCTCTCAGTAGGGGGCAAGGATGTAAAGAAGCTCAAAGAAGCTAGAAGTAAACATCCTTTCCTGTGTGGGCAGTGAAGGAAGGAAATTCCAGAGACTCAGGAAGCCATTAAATCTGGGATAGGGTTGCAAGACCCCACCCTAAGGCTATATAAAGGGGAAGAAATTCTCTCCTTGCCCTCCTGCCTGCTTGCTATTGTGTGTGTGGTGTTGGTAATGGGTTTCTTTCTCTGCTTGGACCTGTGAAAGAGGACCAGCCTCTTTCACTTTTATGGTACTTCCCCTGGAACTGTAGCTGAAATAAATACTTTCCTCCCCCAAATTGTGCCTGGTTTGAAGATTCAGCCCAGTGGTGTGTGGCTGACTGTGACAGGCTAGAACAGGAGCTATTCACATGTAGCTTTTAAACAACTTTGTTTTATCATCACTGTCCCATCATTAGAGGGTCTAGCCTTATTTTTTTTAATTATATCTTTCATGCTCAAACATAAACAGCTGAAGCATTCATAACTTGTCTCGGATGTAGCTTATTCAATCAATTCTTCTCAGCAAAATATAGCAAGTAACAGTGAAATATTTTCCACAAATATGCATCTGATGGGTTCCTCATTTTTGTTCTGAAATTTTCGCTGGATATATATTTTTATCTAGCTACCAGATATGGTTCTCTTAGTTATGTGGATGGATTTCGCTATAATTCTGAAGGTTTGCTTTCCTGGCATTTCTGCCATGATGCATTGTGGAATCTGAATTTAAAAACTGCTCAGTGTAGGTACCCAAGCCTGCAGGCAAACCTCCTGCAAACTTACCATGGGCAACAAAAGTGTGATTGAGCACTCAGCTCAGACATATTTATATACCTGGCTTCCTAGTTGCTCAGGCTGATGAAGCTCCTGTTCCTATCTTTTGATTGCAGAATCCATTGCATAATTCTATGTCCATGGGAGCCAGCAAAATATCCTGACCTATTTTCATGTTCTTGCACAGTGCTGCTAGTTTTCACTGGTTTGAATTTCTCATCATTTTTCTTGCTTTTCTAGCTATGTGACATATGTTTTTCTTAATCATAAGCAATATTCTCATGTTTATCTAAAACCTTTATTTTTTTAATTTTTTAGCTACCATCACCTGTGATATTTTTTTTACTCCCCTCTTCAAATCTCGTTCCTTCATTTCATATGTGAGATTATTTGTTTTTTTTCTTTATATTTTTCTCTTCCTTTGTTTTTTAAGGGGGATATAATGATGGTTTTACTTTGATCTTGGTAGAAAACCTTACTTTCATTATTCTGAGAGGAAACAGTATTAGAGAAGAGAAGGGACTTGGCTAATGACACATTTGTATTAACTAGCAGAATCTATATGTGAACCTTTACCTGTTGGAATACAAAGTTTCACTAATGATTTGTTTGTACCATTTATTGTTAATTTTTACCACCCCAAAGAATATACACCTGGTTATGAAGCATCTTAAGTACATTTCTTGAGGGTCCTGCCTATGCTGCTGTCAACATGTCACACTGCTTCCCGGAAATAATTCCATTTAATTCCACTTTTGATGGGCATTGTGTTTGAACATCAATGACTTAACTTACCCTCTGAGGTGGAGCAGCTGCTGAGATGATACAGGTAACTCAGGCTAAAGAAGAGTTACAGGACATAGAGCTACTCAAAACTTGCTACTAAGCAAAGCCTTCCCCCACACAAATTGATTTGAATATCCAGATCCCACATAACAGCTGAGCATGACCCCAAGTGCCTTTAACCCCAGTCCTACAAAGGGGAGCAGAGACAGGGAATCACTCAGGTCACAAAAACAGCGAGCTCAGGTGTCAGTGAAAGACACTGGCTCAAATGAGGACTGGTGGAGGAGCAGAGGAGAGGCACCCAGGCTGTTCTGTGTCTCTCATGGGTGAGAATGTGGGTCCTGCCAGAGGCCATCTGCATGAATATAACACACACTCCCTGTTGTACACACTCATCACACGCACACACACACACCACACAAACATACACCATACACACTCACCACACACACCCACACACTCACCACACACAAACATACACCACATACACTTACCACACATACACACACTCACCTCACACCACACACACACACACACACCACACACACATGCACTCACACACACTCACCTCACACACATAGCGCACACACATTCACCACACACACTCACCACACACAGACACACTCACCACACACACGTACACTCACACATACACTCACCTCACACACACAGCACACACACCACACACACACATACACTCACACACATACACACACTCACATAAACAACAGAAAAAGAATACAGTATTTTAAGACATTTCAGTCACATGTTGCCATATATTCTTTACAAAAAAAATCAGAGTGAATTTAAACTTCAGAAAACACCTTTGTTTGTGCTGACACATAAAACAACTGCAATTCAAAAGTGTGTAAACCAGCTGTTTTCCCAATTCCCCTTTGTATGTTTCCATTGCCCATAACTGGGGACAAGCAAGGATAGGGTTCGCTGAGGGTCTCCATGGCACAGGTAGCTCTTTGGCTGTGGTCACAGGGGAAATGTTGCTCCGAGTGTGGGCTTTCTCCTTATTTCTTGAGTGTCAGTAAAATTACTTCTTTAAGGAAAGGCAGACATGCACAAGGGCACCAGGCTGGACCTTGGATTTGGCTACAACCAAAAGTGATAGTTTAGTTGTCTGATAGATATTTCTTGGAGCATTTGCTGGAACATTCTGCATTAGGCGATCACATTTTTGGTCCCATGATCTAAAAACAATCAAAGTGGAATAAGAATTAAATCCCCAATAAACCACAGGGATCAAAGAACCCTGGTTTATACTGGTCAGTCATTTTTATAATCAAAAGAGGGTTACCTCAGCAAAGAAAGGCATTGACTTAGGTGGAAACCCATTTTCCTAGTTGGCACATTTGTCTTTTCAACCCTGGGATCTTTTGTCATCGCTGGTGGAAACCGCATTGTGTTTACCAGGAATGCTTCTTGACATTCTGACAGGTCCTTAATTAGGGAACAGGATTTGGACACAATGGAGCAGAACTGGTAGCAGGAGTTATACTTAGCGTGACTATGAGGTCTTTCCTTTTTGCAAAAATTAACTTTCATCTTGATCAGCTTTGCATGGTCTATGCATTTGAACAGGTGGATAATAAATTACCAAGACTGATTTTACCTGGGGAAAAGACATGTATTTTTAACATATGATAATTTCTCTCAGATATTCAGAAAAGCTCTCTCTAGCTCTCTCTTCTCTGCTTTATGTGTGTCTGAATTCTTGATATGAAAAGACAGGAAAGATGGGGGTAAAGAAATGGAAGTAAACTCCCCTTTCACATGAAACTGAGCTGCAGAGGTTGCATCACTTTCTGATTTTTGTCAGGTGTGCCAGCAAATGGCTCCCAGTGTGAGCATGGACACAGAGTGGGAGTTCTTCATGGCCAGCGCTCTCTATGAAACATTGTTCAGCAAGCTGATGTTTTCACTTATCCAAGATGAATCCTGCTTTCACCTAGGAGCTGTGCACTGACTAGGAACACCTCTCTTTTATTGTGAACATTTTCCCATAAAGTCAATAAAGCTATCCTGACTTCCCATGACTATGAGACATAAACTTGTAACCCAGCAAGGCCAATCCAAGTGACTCTCCCAGGTGGGAGAACAGCAAGGTGTTGGGGAGGAATTACGTACCTGCTGATCATAAACTATGCCCTCATTCTCTCTGATATCATTCTGATGGAACCAGTTTGTGTGTTTATCAGCCCAGGACTTGAAAGAAACACAACATGCACATATATTTTGCAACTTCTGGCTACCTTATATAAATATGTATGTGCACAGACAGGATTTATTTTATGGAATAGGGTTATGCAGGCTGAACAGATGCAAGATTTGAATTCCCATGGCAAGATTCAGGCGGGCAGGGTCTAGTCAGAGACAACAAATTTTCCTTCACTTTTAAAGACCAATTTGGCTGCTATTACAAAATACCACAGACTGAATAATTCACAAAGATATTAAAGTCATTAAGCTCTTTGTGTTTATGGAGGCTTGAAAGTCCAAGATAAAGGTTTTTAGCAAATGATGAGTTTAAGGGCTTGGCTGTTTTCTTCAAAGATGGCATCTCATTGCTGCATTCTAGCATGTTCTTACATGACACGTGTGCAAAGAAGTAGAAAGAGAGATTTTTTTTAAAATGTTGTCACACTGGTGATTAAGTTTCAAAGTGTGTATTTTGGGGTAAGAGGCAATTAGGGTGACTGGTCCCCCAAAAGTGAAGGCAGGAATGTTTTTGAGCCTGCTCACTTTGCTAGAGATCAGTGAATGATCTGATTTCTTATCTCTTGCCTAACTAACCTGTTTTCCCATGAACTACTTGAGCCTCTCCCTGGGAGGGAGGTCCCCTTTCCTAGAAAGCCCAGCTCCTAGCCCATCCAATCAGCTCTCACTGTGGTTCTCCTGAGCTGGAAGGTGAAGCCCACTACAATAAGGTTAGAATAAGGGGCCAAGCTTTCTTGGCTGCCTGTTTATCACTCCTGAAACTCCAGGTTTTGCTAAGTCTTTCCTTGTCTTGGCCCAGCTAGGCTGAGACTAGAGATCTCTGCACTTTCTTTTCTTTCTTCTTTAAATCACTTTTCATGCTTCTTCCAAGCCCACCACGTGGACACTCAGATGATGTGGGGGTATCCATTTGCATCCCTTGGTTTAATACTTCCCTCCGCAAACATAGTAATTTAATAATTATCCTCAGCTTTGTTGGGTCAATACAAACATGAACACAGAGTTCGGGTTTCAAGAACTCTTTCCTGAACTCCCCAGACACCCATTAAGAACATTTGGATATATACTTACAGCAGACCATAATACTTGCCCATCTGTTTTGGCATTGCATGTCTGCAGTATGTTTATGATTATTATTTCTTTGTTGCTTGTTTGTAAGTTTTTGAGTCTCCTATAGCAAGGCTAGCCCTAACTCACTGTGTAGTCAAGGATGATCTTGAACTTCTGATCCTCCTGCCTCTACTTCCCACATGCTAGGATTACAGCCTACTCCACATTCCCAGAATTACTTCAGGTCTTCAACAGATTAGATACAGCCTGTCAGCACCTGAGATGGCTTGCAATTTACTCAGTATATTGATGCAAATGTCAATCAAATCCAGAAGCCGTTTCGGGGATACGTCCAGAGTAATGTTTAGAGCATTTGGCACTTTGAGTACAAAGTAAAACATAAAGTGTGCCATCGCAAGTACCATCCCTTTAAACCACTTTTAATCTTCCCAGGAAGATGATAATTCAGTAATTCAAAGAAGCGTCATAATTGGCCTAACATGATCATTTACCCTATATATGACTGAAAATGCATGAAATTAATTTCTACTTCAGAAGAGGAGATAAAATCCTAAGTGATATTTATTCCAATCACTAAATACTGAGCTATAAGGTGAATGACAGATACTATGATAAAAAATCAATACATCTTATTATGTGATAGCAGAGTCACACATTACTTAATGATGAGAAAATACTCATTATAGTTATTGCTTTCATTTCCATAACTGGTCACATGATTACTATGGTAGACATTTATAACAATCGCCTTCTTTTATTACCTGCTTTGCATTCTGTTTGTCTTCAGCAAGCAGCCTGGTTATTATTCCTTGCCTTTCATTCATGAAGGGTCTTGGACATTCATAGTGCTTCCTAAATTGAGTGATGAAGCTCTTCATTGACATCAATCAGGGGGTTTAGGAAAGAAGTGTCTAGAAATGCAATATCTCAAGTTATAGAATAACTGACTCTGTGTTTGTGTGCATGGGCAAGAGAGACAGAGAGAGACACAGAGAGATTATACTGATAAAAGGAAGATATTAGATAACATAAATTTAACAGAATGTGTAGGAGAATAATTTCAAATTTGGCAGCCATCAGACCAGGAGTTCAGAGAACTTCACTCTGCAATTTGGGAAATCACTATTTACTGAAAGAAACAGCAAACAAGGGAGGCATTGTGAACTGATTATTTCACTATTTTTCTCTTTGTAGAGATGAAAGAAAAGGGGACTTTCTCATCATGCTGGCCTTATCTCAACTGGCCTGTTTAGAGAGTCAGCTGTTTTCTTTCTTTTTTGAGATTATCAGGTCATATAAACCATGTCATTTGAGAGTGGGAGCTTTGAACTTTAGGAGAAGAGTGATTCCCTCAGGATTTGCTCTATTATAGCCTAGAGCAAGAGCCAAGTTCACATCAATGCCTTCCCATAGGTTATGTAACCGTACCTGCACATATATGCTTCAGTTTTTATTGGATTATAAAATGGACTTTGGACTCAAGATGATTTAAGTTCCATCTTTACATGGAGCCAAGGTAAGTTCCTTTAGCCCCACCCACTATCTCTGTAAGATCTAGATCTTAGCAAATTTCAAGTCACGATGCTATACATTAGATTTCTAGAATCTATTTTTTGGTCATTGCCATTTAATTTCCTTTGACCAATATTTCTTCCCATCCCCCTCCCACATCCCTAGTGAATACCATTCTTTTCTCTGCTTCTATGTGTTTGCTATTTCTGAGTCTACAAAAATAATGTGTCATACAATGCTCCTCCCCCTGTCCCTGGCTTATTTCACCCAGCAAAATGGCCTCCAGGTTGTAGCAAATGATAAGATTCCATTTCCTTTTCATTTTATATGTATGTGGGAATGGCTTATGGACATATATGTGTGAGCACACATGCATGTGTAGGCCAAAGTTCTACATCAGGGGTCTTCCTTAATCAGTCTCCAACTTACTTTTTGATACATGGTCTCTCATTGAACATGGAACTCCATGACTCAAGTAGACAGAATAGCCAGCAAGGCCCCCAGGAACCTCCTGTCTCTGTCTCCTCAGCACTGGAATTCTGAGTGACACCATTGCTATCAGCTTTTACTTGGCTGCTAGAAACTCATGCTTGTACCTCAAGCACTTGACTAGCTGAGCCATTCCCCAGGCTCATTCTTTTGAAAGGTTGAATAACATCCAAGACACATTCTTATTCCCCAAAGACCATTCAAGCATTTTTGTAATTATAATCAGCTATCAATTTTACCTAATTAATACCTGCTCTTTTACCTAATAGGCATTCTTATTTATAACTGGAAAAGTTGTGCTTAAGTATATTTAAAAATACATTAGTGCCTTCATTTAAAATTTTCATCCATTTAATTCAACTCTTTTTGTTTCATACCTAACTACATTCAACTGCTCCTTCTGCCATTACCCCTGAGATGATAATTCAAACTTGTACATCCTATGTGTGATGGCTAAGTTTTGATGTTAACTTGGTCTGTTAGCAATTCACAGTAATCTTGAGTGTTGTGTAACAGATTTCCTCTGAATTGAAGAGAGAAAAGAAGCTCAGGGGATTCAGGAAGTCATGTTAGCTAGAAACAAACATCCCTTCCTGGAAGGGCAGTGCAGGAAGGAAATTCCAGGGATTCAGGAAGTCAACAAGTCTGGGAAAGAGTTTTAACCCCCTCACCCACCCTAAGGCTATATAAAGGTGAAGACAATCTCTTTCCTTCCTGTGTGCCTATTTGCTGGTGTGTGTGTGTGTGTGTGTGTGTGTGTGTGTGTGTGTGTGTGTGTGTGTGTGTGATTGGTGATGGTTTTTCTCTCTCTTTGGACCTGTGATGAAAGGGTCCTCTTTCACCATTATGGAACTTCCCCTGGATCTTTAACATCAATAAATCCCTCCCTCCCATAACTGCCTGGTTTGGAGGTTCATCCCAGCAGCATGTGGCTGACTACGACAATATATATTTCCTTTAAAGTTTTGCATCTTCCTCTAAATTTCACTGTTTAGGGAATAGTTTTTTTGAATTTCAATGAATCAAAATAAGTGCTCAATAAATGTGTTAAAAGAAGTTAATTTACCTCTGTAAATCTGCAGAATATTAAGCTTATCAGCAACTTGGGGGAGGGCCATAAATAAATAAATAAATAAATAAACAAACAAATAAACCAACAAAATGGAAGACAGACAAGCTAAAAAAGAATTCATTGGACAGAATTGAGGGGGTGGGGTCAAAAGAAGGTATGAGAAGGGAATTTTGATCAAATTGCATTATGTTTTATGTATGGAAATTGTCAACAAGAGTTTTTTTTTTAAAGTAATTTAAACCAATTTTAAGCTTGGAAACATTAAAATAAAACAGATGAAAGTTGAGGGGAAAAGGAGAGACCAGAACAAAACAAAACATAAAAGAAACCAAAAATCTTATGACCCTGTGCCATTGGAACATGAATGATAAATCATATTTGTGTGTTACAGTTGTCACTAAGGAAGAATGTTCAAATCCCACAGATGGACACTAAGGTCATCTCATGCTGAACTCTCTTTCCTCTCCCTAGAATTTCTCTGTTCTTGTTTTCTCCCCTTCCCTTTCTGAAAACTGAATAGTCATTTAAACTGCCCAAATCTCTTTCTTAGAAGCCACCCTGTCTGCTGCCTCAAACAATCGAAATTCCTAAAATAACCAATCTAGATTTCTGCCATTACCTTCTTCCACATCTGTTCTTTTCATTTTTCAAATTGGTTTGAAACCTGTAAGAGCCTGAAGGACATTTTAACTTGCCAGAAATTTGTGTTTCATGAGTTGTACTTCTGAAAAATCCAAACAAACTCTAGTTTTAAGTCAATTTGTGCCTCTTAAGAGTATAGGGCAAGACAAGGCTCAGGGGTCATTGTTAAAGGGCCTGTGATAGAAGGTTTTAATTTTCTTTGAGTATTCTAGGAAGATATTAAATATTTCCTTTCTCATTTTTTCCATTTCTTGGGCTATATATATACATATATATACATATATATATGCATATATATATATATATCCATTTCAGTGGTCGTATGGGACAATGGTGTTAGAATTTCCTTAGCTTTTATTCAGAGCTTGTCTCCCTAATCCATTCCTTATAAACCTCTCAATGCCAATTTTCAACAATAACTTCTGCAACAAGAATAAAAATGATTAAAGAGACTACCATATAAAGATTATTTCCCCCCCACAGCTTTTTTCACCATTAACAATGAATTATTTTGTCTCCCTCAACAGAGCTCATTGTTCTGTAGTTTGGATAATGCCTCCATATATTAGCTTTCTCATGGCCTCCCTTCACTTCCCAGGACACTGTTTTTATCTGTGGAACTTGGTAGCTGGCTCCACACTAGGGGAATCTTTTTTACGTAGTAGAGAAGTGTTTGCACAAATATTTTCTGAGATGGAAGAAGAGAAGTCAGTCTTAAACACCATTAAGTAAAATGAAAGGCAACCAGGAAGGAAAGGCATCCCAGGATATCTGCATGAGCATTTCAAATATTTCAAATGGAAACTGGCTATCACTTTAAATAAAAATGTTTCAACTCAGAATGGTAATGCATGGCTCTAGTTCTAACAATGTGGGAGGCTGAGGAGGAAGGATGACTTGAGCTCAAAGTTCAAAGGGTAGTCTGGGAAACACAGCAAGACCTGCTTAAGAACAATACTAAACAAAGCAAAACAACATAACTCAAAAGTTTGTACCCCTATATGTCAGTTGGTGAACATATAATAGAAATGGAATTTCAAAACATCTATTTATTCATTGATTTACTTTTGGTTATTATTCAATAAATCTGATAAATCTCAATTAGGCGCATGACAGTCACAAATGTAATTATTAGGTAATTACATAAAGACGTTCACATCAATAATAGAACAATTGCTTTCTTACTAATATAGCAGTTGGTACATGTTGCGGTCATCTTTCTAGTTGCTGTGCAGAAAGAACCCAAACAAAAGCAGCTCGTGGAGGAATGGGTTTATTTGGCTTATGGACTCGAGGGGAGACTCCATCCTGGCAGGGAAAACGATGGCATGAGCAGAGGGGTGGACATAACCTCCGCCACAGCACTGGAAATAGCAGCAGGAAGGTGTGCCAAATACTGGCAAGGGGAAGCTGGTTTATAACCTCCATAATCCCTCCCCCAACAACACAGCTTCAGCAATGTTTGTAAAACCCAAACTGCCATCAGCTGAAGATCGATTACCCAGAGAACATTCATTTGTTTGTGGGGGACACCTGGATCAAACCATGCCAGTACAGTGAAGAAGACAAAACAAAATACATTTCAAACCTTAAACTAAGTAAGCACAAAAATCAAATGAACTTTAGCACCCAAGTCATACATTTAGCACAAAAATAGGTACTTAGCCATTTGAACGGTATCTATCCAATTAAATAAATTTGAACCTGCCACTATATGAGAAAAAAAAATGAAGGCATTTTTGAAGGGGGTTGGTTTCCATGGTAACCTGAACTTTGATTACTGATGGATTTTAATATCATTTCTAGTCACACAGGGATAATGTTTGGAGAATAAAAAGATGATGGAGTTGAGGGAGAGGTCTGAAGAGCTGTCAGAAATATTTTCTCAAATACTAGTATTTTCAAATATTGTGGGGATGGTAATTGTTTAGAGAGACCCCAAGTTAATTTATTCAGTAGGTGGTGACTGAGTTCCTGCTAGGGGCCAAGCGTTGTTCCAGCGGCTAAAGCAGTGAGCAAAATACAAAATTTCATAAAATGATTTCCACACACCCTTACTAACAAACTTCAGTTGTATGTGGGTTTTGGTTACTGCATTTTAAAATGTTCTGATCTGTATGTATGCAACAGCTTAATAAAGGAAGTTTTTTATATTGTTTGCTCTAAAGTATGCATATGAGTCCTTTTCTTAATGAAAGATTTTTTAAAAGTTGTTAACCTTTACCCAGATCATGGCGAATATGTATTCTGTTTCAGCTTCCATTCTCTCTTCTTTTCTGTTAGCTTTCTGACAACAGAGAAATATTTGCAGCATTTTCAACTAGCAACATTTGCAGTGTGACATGTTGAGCCAGCACATTTCCTAAGGCTGACACTTTGCAAAAGGATATTCTTATGTTTCACCCCCCTAATTTCCAAATCAGCATAAACACCTGATCAGCACCACAGACAGGCAGACAGATGTTACCCTAGGAACCTGGTAGGAGTAGCTGCTACTCACTGGACGCATGCCATTCAGAATGTATGCTTATCATCAATTTAAATCCAAATGCTCTATTTTTAAAATAATGAAGAATATTTTATTACAGTCATCTACAGTATTTAAATAATTAATACAATAATGACTCCAGTACCCTGTTCATAGACTTGGCTTGTATCTTTTCCCTTACTAGGTTGATTCAGACTGTTTTCACTTGCAGCAATATTAAATCAATAGTTCAAACATTTGGAACAAGAATAATAATATGTACATTCATGTTAGTACAAACACTTAGCCATAGATAGTTTGAGTCTCAGTTAGAACAAGCCCTTTGCTCTATTTCTCTCTAACTCTCACAGTCTTGTTTCTACTGTGTCGATGGAATGCCTGCAGTCACTCCACATTTCAGCCGAGTATTCTGTAATTACAGAAGCACATAAAAATTTGGATAAAAAGCTGTGAGATTTGTTCCATTTTGAAAACAAAGCACAACAAACATACAATTTGCACAGTCTTATCATTTTCTTCTCCCCCAAGCAATACAAGCTTTAAAAAAAATCTTTATTGTCAATAATTAGATACATTGTATAAGCAAATCTTGTGATGGTACCCCCATTTCCCTCCTCTTGGTCCCCAACCCAATTGAATACCTCCTCAGGCAAAAGATAAGACCCTATTGTTGAAGACTCCACAGAATGCTATCACACAACACCGAGAGACCCTGCTGGCTCTAGAAAGGTAACCAGCTCCCAGAGCGTAGCCTGTGTAGTGCTGGAAGGCATTACATGAGCTGCAAGGGGAAGCAGATCAATGATATACTGAGAAAGCAGGGGGGATCCTCATACAACACCAATGGATGGCCTGAGAATGCAGAACACATTGCTACATGGCACCGAAATGACCATCTGTGCAATAATAGTACTTAACCTAGATGGGTGATCAACAGATGGCTAATTGGCTAAGAGATCAGCTCAATGGCAGGGAACCCTCAGCTGGAACTGGGATCCAAGGCAATTTCTTATGGAAACCAAGAACCTGATCTCCAAGGGGAAGTTCCCACTAAACATGGGTCTACAGAAGGGCTATGCCCATTAAAATCTTATCAAATTAACAATGTTTGTCTCATTTAACCAATACTGATCTCATTCTCAGATGGAGATTCAGTTTGTATTTTTCAGAAAGCAAAGAGAACCATGGACAACCTAATTCCAACAATAGGACCCGAGATGATTGGGACACCCAAGCAGAAGACAAACCACCCATAACTCACCATCTAGAACAATTACAGAACCTTTAAAGAAGTGGTAAGATGAGCAAAAGAGCTGCCTCCACACCAAGGCAGATAACCTATGAACAGATAATGGAGATAGACACTGAGGAGGTAAATAACAGTTCAAAGCAGAAATCTAGAGACTGACTCGTAAGATCTCAACAATAAAGCAGACTTAAAACTCACCCACCATGACTCAGGGAACTTAGCAGAAGAGGAGGTGGAAAGATTGTAAGCGCCATAGTGGGGGAGAATATCCAGAGACATTGACCCTCTCAACAATACACAAACTCAAAAAACAAACAAACAAACAAACTGGCTACCACTCATGCAATTCATAACTCCCATCCCATAGACGGTTCCAGAAATCCCCCTGAGGGCCAGGGAGGAGGTAAATGGGGGTATCAAAACAAGACTTACTCATACTGTGTGTCTATTTATTAACAATTAATAAATTACCAAAAAACAAAAATAACATTTTTATGCCTCTGTCATGCTCATGGGGTGGACATGGGATATGAAATGATCATAAGTACTTCAGAAATTCCGGCTTCACTGATTAACATCCTGCAGAGAAGTGGGAATAAATACTACTTTAAATAATTAAAGGCTATATAAAGAAATTGAGTTGAAACTCAACATCCATATACAAATATAAGTAAGTTTAACTATATGTGCCTTACTATATTTATTCCAATTAATTGCTCTAAAATATATTTTGTGTCATCATAAAAATACAGTATCCTTTTTAATTCAAAAGATAAACCACAGTATATCACTTGGGAATCCACTCATTTAGTCTTTGTGGTGGGGTGGGGGGGGAGAGAAATAGACTTGGGTTTCTGGCAGCAAAAACCCAAGACAGGCAGAAAAGATTTGAGAAACAACTAAGGCAAAGCTCTTACTCCAAAGGCCAGCAGATGCTCCTGGTTCAGCAATATTGGAAGATGAGAGAGACAAGGCAGCAATACAGAGCTTTGAGGGAGGCCTGTCACAGAAACTTGAGAAGTTGGAATACAGTGATGGCTGGATGGAAGTATCCAAGTGATGATGCTCAAATGAAATCCCTCTGGTATGGACAAATCCCGCCTGATGCACAATCTTTGCTCATATACCTGCCAGCTGTTTGCATGTGTGTCTTCATCACCCTTTTCAAAGGGGTGTTGGTTTTCATTAAGGACTGTGAATTGCCCTAATTAAGACTTATTTCTAAAAGCACAGGGCTGAACTCTAATCTGTCCAAGATTAACAGCCAAAGAGCTTTCTGGGAGTTCAATGCTCTAATTGTAGGAGAAGGGGAAGTTATAAAGGAAACTTTTTTTTTCCCTCTAGTGGAGAATGTTAAGGGAGGACGAAGACACTACCCACGATTCAAAGCACAATGTTTAACAATGTGTTGACAAGTGTATGACCAGATCGGGCGGTAAACATGTCCATTATCTGCAGTATTGACCACAGGAAAATTTCCCACAGAAATCATGTTGAGCAAGTTTATGAAACTCTCCATGTCTCCCTGTCCTTAACTGTAAAATGGGTATGATGATGGATTCCTACTTAGGTAAGCAGGAGGCGTGAGTGAGGTCATGCTAGCAGCAGACCCAACATTAAGAGTTTAAAGTCTGAAGTTGCTTTGGAATTAACCAACAGCAGAAACTTAAGATCTAATTCACTCATGAGTTTGGCAAATGTTTAATTCAGTGGGATATTTGTGTCCACACAATGTTGTTATTTCCTGCAGATTCAATGGGGAAGAACTCTATGTTGTGATGGTTCTTTACTCTTCTTTTATGATGAACTAACATCTTTCAACTAAAATCACTTCCTACAACATAGACCTGGTCCTGATATTGATAGGCCACATGAATTTGAAAAAGTCAATTAATTATTTTGCATGTTTTCTCATCTGTGTACAATCATGGTACAAACCATGTGGTCACTAAAGTCCTTTCCAGCTGTGACATTCTATGGGCCTGTTTCTGTTTTCTCTCATGTTTTTTCCCCATGAAATGTCACAGGTATTTGAGGTGAACACTCTTTTTTTTTTCCCCTCTGACAGATTCCTATTAAAAGCAAACTGATAGGTTGATTAAAGTTTGTCAGCATAAATTCCATTTCTAGTTAGATTTGAGCTAGTTTCTAGCACCTTTGGGCAATTGCATTTGAGATTATTTTCACAACTGACTGAACGGTAATAAAGTTACCAACACTTCCTGGGGATAATAATTTCTCTCCTATAATGATATATCCAATGAGGAAACGGCAAAAACTGCAGTCTTTGAAAAAAATCAATGAAATGAATGATTCTTCTGGGATTCTTAATAATAATAAAAAAAACCTTCTAGGAAGCCCATGATGATAAAACACAAAATTATTTAGGAAGGGGAGTAGAATCCCAGGAAAACCACAGAGAGGCATTTCAGCAAATCTTGTCCTCTCTGGATAATTTATCCCATAAATGCTCAGCGCTTACAAAATTGATCTATTTTACTACGGCTGAAGACATCTAAGCACAAGAGTGAAATTCCATGAGGAGGAAAAGAAAATGAAAGAGCAAGACTGATTTATTGAAGGTAAGTGCAGGCGCTGTGACTAGAACCGGATGTCTAGGTTGACCAGGTGACCACATGCATGCATGAGGATTTTGGACATGGCGTTTTGTCTTGAAGGAAACACCACTAACCCTCTTGGGAGGGAGAAGCAGCATGATTATTGGTAGGTGGAAGATGGTCAGAATGTTTCTCCATTTCTGAGCCCTTGTTGTCTGATCTTACCAAGTGTCTGTGGTGTGCAGCACAAAGGAGCATTTCTGTGACAGGCCGCTGGACGGAGATATCTGTGTGACCATAGAAGTCACCATTCTCTGTGAACAACCCCAGCCTGCCCATAAGCCATCTGAGAGGTGGAAAAGCCTCACCTGTCACCTGGTTTAGCTTTTAAAATGTGTTGCTATGGTCTGGGGTGATGGCTCAGCACTTTAAGGTGCTTGCTTGCAAGTCAGGAGTTCAATTCCCCAGCACTCAAGTTAACTGGGATGTAAAGTGGTGTGTGCATACATAATCCCAACACACCTAAGGCAATGGGAGATGAGGTCAGCTAGACTTGTGCACAATGTGTCCAAAACAGATATAAGGGAAAGTGTATCTCTGACAAACTGGGAGAGGAAAAAAGACTTTATGGTTGTTTTTAGACTTCCACACATGTTCCCCCCCCCCCACATTCCTAAACTTGTATAAACCAAACTGCAATTATGTGAAGCACATTAACTTCATGGAACACTGGTTATTTCCTAATGGTGAGTTGGAGTGGTAACTTCCTAATGGTGAGTTGCAGATTTCACTGGCATGACTTCTCCCTCCTCCCTTCACATAATCACCTCCTCTTGTCTCAAAGCCTATGGGATCTATAAACTGGAGGGACTTATTTTATTATTTATTTAATACCACAATCTCATGTAAACCATTCTAGCCTCAAACTCACCATGTAGCTGAGGCTTGCCCTTAAATTCCTGATCTTCCAATTGGGATGTTTTATAAGAATAATTATAATTAACTGCTGTTTAAGACATCTTGATTTATATAGTACTTCATTACTTATATATCTTTTTGATTAATTTATAAGTTAAAACAAATCTTTAAAATATATTTCCTAGTCGTTGTAAAAATGTTTGGCTAAATTTGTCAGAAATGAAGCAAAAGAACATTTCTAAATCCCATCTTTTTATCCTCACCCAGACATGTATTTATTTTATATTAATATATCCACGGTTTTATTAATGGAATGTGCAGTTGTCAGAGAGAAGAGCATGATGGAGGGAAAAGTGGGTAGCTTTTCATGGAGAACATGTGAACCTTTAGTTCCAGTGTTTGATGATGGGGACCAGGACAACAAAGCCTACCAGAGCAATCATTAAACTATCCCAACTTATGGCACATACCATAATATGGCAGTTCTCTTCATGGGTATGCCAAATGAATGTGTCTGCTAGGGTTAATTCTTAGTAGTCTGTGAATTATGAATGATATGACTAAAGTATTCTGGAAATACTTTGTGATTTTAATAATGGCTATGAAGGTGTTATATTTTTTTTAAAATTTTGCTGCTGAGTTCTGCTTCCTTGCAGCAGAACTGAGATATGCAAGCTTGAGCTGAACTTGCTCCAATCTCAGAGAAACACATTACCACAGTGGAAGCATATGCTTTTTTTTCTAACAATTTGGGTATTGGATAAGGTTGATTAGAAACTAAACTTGTCTAAAATTAATTTAATTTGAAATAATTGCTTATTTATACTTTTATTATATATATATAATATATATAACAGTGTAATTAAATTTTATATAATTTATAAATATATATTATAATGCTATATATAATAATATAATATATATATATATTATATATATATAATGTTTTCTCCAGAAAGAAGCACATGTTTCTTTGTTTTATAAGAATCTTCATCTTCAGATGGTATTCATTTTATATAAAAGTTGTAAAGGAAGTGCTTGCCTCTCATTCTCTTAATAGCCTCATTCGTATAACAGAAATTTATAATTTAGAAAATCCAACTTTTCATTCATGGATTGTGTTTATAATTTGTATCTAAAAACTCATTTTAAATCACAAGAAATCATAGATTTTTGTTTAACAGTTGCATAGCATTGTGCTATTCATATGACACTCAAGCACACTTTAGGTTTTATATGGCCCAAAATCTGTGTCTAGGTTTATTTTCTTCCAAATTGTTATTTAATTGCTCTAATAACACTTGTTGAGACTATACCCCACTGAATTTTTCCCTGTATCTATGAAAAACCAGTTTTTCCTGTTCGTATCATTCTATTTGTAGGCTGTCTGTTTTGGTCTGTTGATCTATGCATCCATTCTTTCAAAAAATGAACCCTGTCTTGGAATAACAGCTTAATAATCAGCTCGGATATTGGATAGGCTGAGCCCATTATTTTTGTTCTTTTGCCTTATCTGGTGGCTTTCCCATATCATTTGTTTTCCCATAGAGCTTTTAGGGCCAATTTATTACTATCTACAAACAAAAATACCTTGTGGAGATGCTATTGTAATTGTGTTTAATTAATAAACAAGTTGAATAGGACCGATGTTAATTTCATCCCAAAACACAGGATATCATGTCTCTACCTGGATCTCCAATTCTTCCTGGATTTTTCATCAATAGTTTTGTTTTCCAAGTACAAATTATATATGCATACACACATATAAATGTGTATCTAATTTTGTAATTTTCGATGCTACAGTTAAATGATGCTTTTTTCAAACTTTTATTGTAATTCAGAGAAAATAGATTATATTTTTATATTAAACTTGTATTCTTAGATCTTGCTATATTCCTTTATTTGTTCCAGAAGTTATTTATTTTCAAATACTTTGAAATTTTTCTGTAGATTATATTTGTTAATAAATGAGATTATTTTTCTTTTCCTTTGTGATGTGCAACTTTTAGGTGTTTTTTTTTTTTTCCTGAAGTATTATAGTAGGTAGAATTTAACAGTTTTGAGTAAGCCTGGTGAGCAGGAGCATCTTTGCCTTGTGATCAATTTTAGAAGAAAACTTTTAGTGTCTCACCACTGTTTAAGCCGTAGAGTTTCTAAATATTCATTTTGTTAAATACCCTTTCTATACTTATTGACATAGTGATAAGGCTTCTTTAATTTCAGTGTGTTAATGTGATAGATCACATTGATGGATTTATACATGTTATTTTTTGAAATTATTTTGTTTATAATATATCATCTGATTTACCTGATGGCAATGAGATTGTCTAAAATTTCACTGTGAATTTTACTTAAATTTGAAAGAGAAATCAGTCAATAATTTTAGCGTCTTTATCTGATATATGGGTTGGGGTAATAATTCTCTTTGATGAATGACTATGAACTTCCTTCTTTACTTCTCTCTTACTTTTTTTTTGGAAGAAAATGTGAACTGTTGGTTCTCTTATTTCCTAGCGTGTTTGGTAGAATTTAGCACCAAATCCATCTGAGGCTAGTGACTACTTTGGGAAAAAATTTTTAATTATCAATCCAATTTTGATGCCAAAAATTCAAGTTTCCATTTCTATGCAAATGGATTTGGTATTTTGTCTTTGTAAATGAATGGAGTAATTTATCTAAGTTATTAAATGAGCTCAGAGTGGTCTCTTGCCATTATGGTCATTCTATTATTTCTGTGATTAATAGTGATGTTCTCTTAGGTATCTAACTTTATCCTGTTTTGTTGGCTTTAAAAAACAAAGAAACAAACATGTAAGACTCTACCTTAAAATGCAATCAAGAAATAAGTCGTGATATATGACAAATATTTGTTGTTTGAAGTTTTTAAGATGATTTCAGTAATGGAGTGCTTTCTGTTTTAAAATGGAAGCATTTGCTTTTTCCCATCTTCTCTCTATTATTGTTTGTTATCTACATGCCTCATTTGTACTGTTCTCCTTGACTTTCAGCCATTGCAGCTCTATCAATGTGCTAAGACTTAATAAATCTAGAAGCTAGCGTTTTACTATTACAGTTGCATCTGAGTGTCTGCCTGTGCACAAAGGTGAACAATTAAAGGTCAGTATGCTTTGTCCTATTTAGACACAGGCTTGGCCTCACTGTGGGAATTTATCAAGAGATAATTTAACAACTCCCCTTTAAAAAATGGGAAACTATTTGCTATGAATAAGTAGAATTTTTTTTGAGGTTGACCAAAAAGACAAGAGGAAATTGTTCCTTTGCTTCAGAGAGCACAGTTTGTTCAAAGACCCATGTTACTCACTGTGGATTTGAGTCAGGGAATACAGACACATGGTTTCTTTCCTTGAAAAAAGAGTCAAATATTTTTTTTTTCTTTCCAAGAAAAAAAAGCCAAAAAGTCAAATGAATGAGTGATTCAAATAGAGAGATCGGGCCATAAAATTACACACATTTTATAAAGATATCCTAATGGTTACCTACATCATCCATGCATAGCCAAACACAGTTTGACAAATACTCCAGGACACAGGTATTAGTGTTGAAATCTCTGTTAAATATCAGCAGTATTTATTTTATAGTCATTTCCATTTCAGGTCAGCTGTAGTACACAGTGATGGCTCCTCAGTAAATATCAAGTCATTTATAGCAGATCAGAGGTCACTTTCTCAGTCAGCATAATAGCAGTGACTTGAATTCCTTGTAATAAGTGAAATACTTAGTTTATGATTGAAGATGACTCATTTTAACATAGTTCAATTCACCTGAGCAATCTGAGAACGTTCCCTTAAAGCATTAGCTGTAGGAATATATTTACTGTAGATTTTATTGCTTTGAGGATAGGCTTAAACTCACAGAATTTCTTCCCATATGAGTTTGTATTAATATACGTTTATACTTTCATTATAGGTCAAAATCATTCTGAGTCTAATGTTTGGAAGAGATTTAGTAAGATATATCATATTTTATATAAATATTGACTCTGAAATCACTGCAGATTTCTGAGGTTCAATCTACAAGTGCTTACTAAAGTGAGTTTTATGATTTTTGAAGAATTTGTTCCTCAAATAATCATGGAAGATTCTTGGGGAGCATTTTTAGTAGTCAGAATAAGAACTCTGGAATGTACTGTGACTGTAGAAAATGAGTTTTTGCTTGCTTAGTAGTTGGGGAAACTCTTGGTTAGTATCAGCAATGCAGTGGCTCTGTATGTAGCTTGAAGCACCCAGTGTGGGAAATCAAGTGTATCATCAGGATGCCTTTGGAAAATGTCCACATGTTTTGCATATGCTCCTGTGTACAGAATGACTCCAAAATGTACCTTATTATTTGTTTTTGCCATTAGAGTTCTTTAAAAATTGAGAGAAAAGGGAATGTACTTTTAAATTATTCTATATTTGTGTTATTCTTTATAGAGCTATTACTCACATGCATATATATGTTTTTTAAAAATATTTTATTTATTCATTTTCAATCAGAGAGATACAGAAAGAGAGAGAGAGAGGGAGAGAGAGAGAGAGAGAGAGAGAGAGAGAGAGAGAGAGAGAGAGAGAGAGAGAGACCAGGGCCACCACCTTGTGGGTCTGGCCCACATGGGTCCTGGGGAACCGAACACAGGGCCCTAGGCACCGGAGGCAAGTGCCCCAACCGCTGAGCCATCTCTCCAGCCCTATATATATGTTTTGATTGTACAATGAAACATGGACTCAGATACTTTCGAGGAGTAAAAAAATGGAAAATATTGGATACAAATCCTCTAACTTGATTTTTTCAATTATGTTAATGGTTTATATCCTATAATGCTATTTTCATGTGAGGATTAACTTGTATTTAAATCCTTACAAGGAAGACAGTGAAATGAATGGAAGACTCTTTTAATCTAGGCCTGGATTTAATGTAATGCATTCTAAGTAGTCTTACATAGTGATTGTGGATATTAGATTTGTTTGATTGTTCCTGAGACTATAAGAAAGAAGTGGTGAATGGAGCATGTGTGTTCTAGTTGTTTCTTATAAATTTGACAAAATTTTTATCCTTTGTGCCATAACATGAGATGGAAGAAAATCACTTTTTGTGTAACAAGCTACTTCTTTATTTCTCTTTTGTAGGCTTTTAAATAATTCTGTTAACTGTACTCATAGATAGTATAACTGTAGTCATAGATAGTGTAACTACATTCACAGATACTGAAACTGTATTCACATATAGTATAACTGTACTCGCAGAGAGTGTAACTGTATTCACAGATAGTATAAATGTACTCACAGATGGAGTTATATACTCACAAATAGTATAACTGTACTCACAGCTAGTGTAACTGTACTCACAGCTAGTGTAACTGTATTCACAGATAGTGTAACTGTATTCACAGATAGTATAATTGTACTCATAGATAGTGTAACTGTACTCACAGATAGTATAACTGTACACACAGCTAGTGTAACTGTATTCACAGCTAGTGTAACTGTACTCACAGATAGTGTAACTGTATTCACAGATAGTATAACTGTACTCACAGATAGGGTTACTGTACTCACAGATAGGATAACTGTACTCACAGCATTACTATAGTCATAGGTAGTATAACTGTACTTACAGATAGTGTAACTGTACTCATAGTGTAACAGTACTCACAGATAGTACTTCTGTCTGAGAGAAATGAGCTCCCACAGCATGGCCAGAGGGAGCTCTTAGGATACAAGCCTTCTCCATCCACACAGCTCTCTGAGGGAGGCACCCACCACCACTATAGTTGGGACCTTGAAGTCCACCCAAAGTACATGTGGTAAAAGCTTGGTCTCAGGATGGTACTTTTGAAAGAAGGTGGGACCTTGCAGGAAGCTTTTTTTAGGTCCCTGGGGAGATATCCTTGAGAGGAAAAGAAGGTGGGACCTGGTGCCTCCTCTGTTCTTTTTCACTTCCTGGTCACAAAGAGTTTTGTCCCAAAGTCACACCACCATGCTGCTTCCCCATAGGCCCATAGCAACAGTCAGTCAGCCATGGCTAGGGCACCTAAAACTCCAAGCCAAGGGACATTAAATTTAGTTTCCTCACTCCATCCAGGGATGGAGCCTGGCTTCTAACAGAGGTTCCAGAGGATGCCTAGTGATATCCCCATTGCAAGCTTAGTGATGATGGACAGTGAAATGCTTGGAAGGACCAAAGCATCTCTGTACTTTGTGCAAATTCTAATACTCGAGGTAGCAAAGAAGCAAGCATTTGAGATGCCACTGATGACACTCGAGTCCTTTCTTGCATAATTCCATGAGACCTGAGTTATTTCATTATGAAATTTCATTCAGTTATCTGATCTGGTATTTTGTGTCTGAGTTTTAGCATATATTGCTGTTAACTTTATTTAATTGTTTATTTTGTTTTTTCCTTCTTCCCTCACTTCCTTTCCCTCCCTCCTTTTCTCTCTTCATTCTTTTTAAAAAATATTTTATTTATTCATTTTCAAGCAGAGGGGAGAGAGAGAGAGAGAGAGAGAGAGAGAGAGAGAGAGAGAGAGAGAGAGAGAGAGAGAGAGAGAGCACCAGGGCCACCAACTTGTGGGTCTGGCTTATGTGGGTCCTGGGGAATTGAACCCCGGGGCCTTAGGCACTGGAGGCAAGTGCCTTAACTGCTGAACCATCTCTCCAGCCCTCTCTCTTCCTTCTTTACCTTCCTTTATTTTCTTCCTTTCTCCTTTCCCTTCCTTCCTTCCTTCCTTCCTTCTTCCTCTCTCTCTGTCTCTTTCTTCCTTTCTCATTTATTCATGGCTGCACCTTCTCAATAAAATATTTAGTGTATGCTAACTTCTGCATATTATTCTAGAAAGTACCAAGCCAGGAATTCCAACAGAAATGTCTGTCACATATCTAAAAATGAAAAGGAAGCTGACTGGACTGTTTTTTCCTGCTGTCTACCGAGTGCCATCTTGGCCATGGTATCCTCTCCCACCCACATAATCTGGTTTAGGAGGGAGAGGAAAACTTAAAAAGGAAAAATGGTAACTTCTTTTAATTCTCTCAAAAGTGGGAAGCATTAGCATGTTTCTGTAAGTTCAAGTCTACTGAAACTATCTTATCATCTAGAGATATTCACGTTCATTTTCCAGAACTAGGTAAAACTTGGTAAAAATCAAATTTAATCAACTACACTACATAAGGATCCTTCAGTTATATGTATTTTATAAAATTTGCAGAGCACATGCATTAGGCAAAGACTGGTGGCTAAGAGATTTTTGTAAATTAAACAATTTTTAACTTTGAGAGTATCATAAATTCAAGTACAAATCATTATCCCGAGTTATGAAATTAAGCACAGAAATATGCCAGCTGTCCAGACAATCCAACAGGATTAAATTCTGCATATTCTGGTCTATAATAAACACCACAGGAGAGCATTTGTTTAAGGTGCAGGCAGCTGCTGGCAGCGCCTGGTAATTGCCTTCTCCTCTGCTCCCAGAATGCAAGCTTCCCCAGGTGGCTCTGAAGAGGCAGACCTGAAGTTTGCCATAAATGCCACTTTATCCAGCTCCTTTCTGATCAGGAATGTGTCCTTGTAATAATCACGTCTGCCCCTTATCTCTAGAGTCTATTTTAACCTTGACCTCTGAAAACTACCTTCTCTGTTAGATGTCTCTCATCAGTCTTTGCCGAAAGCAAAAGTGCCTCCAAGCTGCTGAGCTGCTCAAGGACTTCACTGTGGATGACTTATTTTTTTTCTCCAAGATATTGCTTCTTAACCTTTAAGGTCAAGCCTGCTTGTGTGTACTCATACTTGTCTCTGGAGATACAGGCTTCCAGACCTATGCATTACAAAGATTTTTGTCATCAACAAAATTACATTTGATACCCATTATTGATGCCCTTCATAATTGGTATACTATGTCTCCTTTTACATGAGCCATAAGCTCTGAGTTTTCATAGTTTACCTCTTGCTGCTGTAACAAAGTTAGTGACTTTAAACAATACAAATCCTTTTTTCATGCACTCCTGGGAGACCAGAAGTCCTAAAATCTAGACATTAAGATGGCCAAATTCCTTCTGTAGGGTCCAGAGAAGAGTCCGTTTTCTTCCTTGTATAGCTCCCAAAGGCCACCTGGCTGTGTTGGCTCATGGCTCCTTCCTCTGTCTTCAAAGCCAGAAGCATGGATAGCACCTAACCCCTCTTTCAGCATATCCGTTGGTCACATTGCTTTTCTCTCTTCCTCAGACTTCTGCTTCCCTCTAACGATGACCTTCGTGAATGTACTGAAACACTCAGTCATCCACAGTAAATATTCTAGCCCAAGATCTGTAACTTAGTCACCTTAGCAAAGCTCTGTGTCCAGGCAGGGTATATATTCTCAGGTTCTGGGGATAGGAATGTGGATCACCTTGGTGCATTGCAAACAAAACCTATAATAGTATATTTATTTTATTTTATTGATTATTTATTTGCAAGCAGAGAGAGAGAGAGAGAGAGAGAGAGAGAGAGAGAGAGAGAGGCAGACAGATAGAATGAGTATGGAACTGAAGCAAGTTCCAGATGCATGCATTTGTGCATCTGGCTTTATTGGAGTACTGCGGAATCAAACCTAGACCATCAAATGTTGCAAGTAACCATTTTTAACCACTGAACCATAGCTCCAGCCTTGTAAATACTATATTTTAAAAAACACAAACTGAAGAGTAGATATTATTTTCAAATAAAAAAATTCAAGGAATTAGACTAAAATATATTGAATAATTTGCTCAAGATCTTGAAACTTCAGTGGCAGGTGGTACCTGTGAGAGAAGTCCAGGTAACCTTCTCTATTAATCCTGTGCATACTTCTGTGAGAGTGCATCTCTATCTCTCAAACTGGATCTGCTGTTTTCAGTCAGCAAGCCCCAGTGATTTTCTATCTCTGGCCCCCTAAAGACAGGTGTTTCTATGCACAGCTTTTTACAGGGGTGCTAGGGAGTTGAACTCAGGTGGTCTCAGACCCTCCTAAACCTTCATGACAAAGTGGCTAGGGCTCTTACCACGGAGAAGTCTCCTCAGCCCTCATTGGTTACTTTCATTCATGAATTTGGTATAAATAATTTTCTCTTTGATTCATCATTAGTTGGTCATTAATTATCATTGTAAAAATTTATCATCACCGACATTTCATTTGACTTCGGTAAGCTGTGAGTATAATGAGAAATTTTTCTTGTTTATTTTCATTGTTTGATTAGGTAACGACATCTTCAATATATAATCACTCAAGCTCTGTCTTAAAATTAATTGCATATCGATCATGCTCATGAAAATCTTACTTTCATTGGTTCTCATCTTTAAAATATGAACACACTGCCTCTTTGAAATTTTAGTCATATTTTAGATAATTTTTGGTAATTTAGTTCCATTCAATATTTCTATTAATTGCTTGATTTGTAGTAACCAAAAACACATGGATTTGCAAATATTGTATCTAGTATATAAATGAAAATAAATGATTAAAATTATGAGGTATTTTGTGAAAATTCTAAAACTATAGCTTAGAAGTTGAGTATCACAGAATGATAAATGACTTTGGGAAAATGCCAATCAATCTGAGCAACCATTTTCAAAATAAAAAATATTTATAGTTCTAATACTCATTATCAATCTATTTTGCTAATGTAAAAACCAAACACAATTAGCATCACTCTTTTTATACATAAACCTATTTTCATGTGTATACACTCGAAATTAAGAACACCCAGCTCATTAATATCATAGTGCATTCCTGACATTTAAAGTTTCAATAGAGTTCTGATTAGTTAAGACCTTTTAAATTAGCAGATAATCCCAGGAAGCAGGGTAGCAGGATGGCGGCCATGAGCTCCAGGCCAGCCTCAGATGACATAGTGATTTCCAGGTCAGCCTGGGCTAGAGTGAGACCCTACCTCAAAAACAAGACAACAAGCAGATAAATAGAAACAAAAAACACATGTTTTTGAACTCACTGGAGACAATGTTTTGTATTGCAAAAATATTTTGCAATCATTCTATCTAAGATGAAGACTTTCATAAGTAAGGAATTTGCCTGGCTTCTTAAATGCTGGGCCAGCTCAAATGTCAGAGCAGTTCAGTCATTATTAGGATACACAAAGTCTCTATAAAGTAGCATTTTGGGGTAGGGTGGGGGAGATTTTGATCAATGAATGATTTCTTTTACTATCTTTCTCACTAATGATCATATTTATGACTACTTTTTCTTTGGGTTTTCAGAAAGTATTTTTCATTTCTCTCAGTATAAACCTGAGATTTATAGTTATTCATTATCTCGAAGGCACAAAGCCAAGTGCTTAATAAGCCTTACGATGGAGAAGATAGTAGTATTTTTTTTGTAAAGTCCACATTTTGATGAGGAGAAAAAGACAGGTACAGAAAAAAATGCAGGAGATAGGTGAGGTGCTCTACAGAGGTGTCATTCCTAAGTGACAGAAATGAAGAAGAAAGCTAAATTTAATGCAAGGGCACTTTGTCTAAAAAATAAAAACCCTTAAAGAAGGAGTTCTTAAATCATAATTCCTTTAGATTACCTCATCTAGGCTCTGCTCTTTTCTTTTCTTTCCAGTTTCCTTGTAGCAATTTTGATTTACTTCCGTGAACAACAGAAAATTCTAGAAAAAAATTTAGTGTATTTTCTTAGTACAGAGTTTGCATTTAAGAGAATTAATTGCATTTCCAAGCCAGACAGTATTTTTTCACTTTTCATTTTCATTTTGAAATGAGGTTCTTTAAGAAACTGATTTTAATGTAACTCTCTAATTTATCCAGTTCATTTTAGAAAGTTTGTTCTTAACTAAATAATAGGATATAGGTGACTAATCAAATAGTTCAGATTTTAGTCACATACATTCAGGCATATAAGACATTTTACCACACTAATGAGAATTTATTTTTTTACAATGATTCAGTGCCAATAGAAAGTTTCTCTGGACAAGTTAGAGTCAAAGAAGGCTTTAATCACAACCATTGCAACATAAGAGAGACCTTAAACTCAACCAGGCTGAGACAAGATATTAGGATTGTCACCTGTGATGTGCTTGTTAATGTCTGCCCATCACAGGTGGCTCCTCACTCTCACAGACATAGGTGATAGAGATGTTATCTACTCCTATGATTATTTCCAAAAGGATGCCTCCCACATACTTAAGAACAACCCTGGAGTATAAAGTTAGAAGGACGCCATGTAAAGATTTAATACATCTCTAACAAGACCACAAAAGAACTTTAATAGAAAGTTGCTTAAAGTTGTTCTCAGAAAAGGGAAGCCAGGGGCCTTCCATCAAGAAGATTACTCATTAAGGTTTATTGGAGTTGAAGGAAATTATCACTGGACACACTGAGTTTGTATTTGATGTCTTAAAATTTTAGGAACATGCATGCCAGACAGATTTTGTATGAAATCTTTTTTAAACTTAAGAAACGGGAACACTGTGGGGTGATAAAGTTTTTTTTTTCTGAGATCAAAAACTTTCCAGAGACACAAATAACAGTCACACCTGGTCTGTCTGATCTTGGGACTGTGGATTGTTAGCCCACAACTTCAGAACAGCCCATGAGTATTTAGAAAGCATATATATTTTTTCCTAGTAAAACTTCACAATGGCCTTATGAAGTGTCACTTCCCACACAAAGGAAACCTCAAACTCCCACAGGGTGATATCAAAGTGAAACACGATTGGTAAGAGGCTATTTCGTTCTATTATTATCCCAAAGCTGCTGTACTGAAGTGTTCATTGCTATAAACACTCTGAGTTCCCTTAAAGTAAGTTGACTCTGCACACAGTGGTTACAGTTGATGACATCCCATATTTTGCTTAGTTTGAAAAAGAAAACAACAGGCCATTTTATTCTCTTTTTAAAGGAAATATTATAAATGCATATGCATTTATAGAAAATAATAAAGCCAAACAAATATATATGCACTATTGAGATTTGTTAAATTTTGCTATTTTAATATATTTATTAGATCTTTTTATTTCTCTTCTTACTTTATAAGACTTAAACTCCGAACTTGGAACTCATTGTATTTTTCTAATGCGAACATATATATCTTAATTCAAGAGAAATTTCACCATTGTTATAGCTACCAGAAGCAATTTATGGATTTATTTTAGATTACAGTTTTGAGGGGAGGGTTTATCATAGTGGAAAAGGCATGGCAAGGGCAGACAGCCAGGATGGAAGGGGAAATTACATTTCCAAAGCAGCCCTAAGAGATCTGAGTATTAGGCTCAGAGCTGGGCTGTATTACCTCAAAGCCTGCCCCCAGCAACACATCTCCAGCAGCAAGGCTCCACCTCTCGAGGGCCCTGCAACTCTCCCAAATTGCTACCACCTAGAGACCAAGTATTTAAAATACATGAGCCCATAGAGGTGAGGGGATCATTTCATTTAAACCACCACAACCACCTATTAGCAGTTTGGAAGTTCCAGTGAGTTCAAGGGAATTCATTGATGTGGAGTTCTTAGTATTTATTTTCCACATGACTAAGGACCCATTCACTTTCTCTTCTTGTATATGCATTAAAACTTGGTTCCCTGCTTATTAGGACCAATAACATGCTGTTACTCCTAGAGTCCAGTCTGAGCTCATTGGCTTGCTGCTGAGGTCTACATTTCTGTCTGTAATTTTTGCTCCTAAATTCATTTCCTAATTTTCTTGCATCTCTGCTATGACTTTAAGGGTTCTCTTGATATTTTTCCAGAGCTTAATTTTTTTCCTTAACAGCATCAACATATTAAGACATCTGACATATTAATATTCTCATAGATGTTTTCCAGCAAACCTGTCTGCATGCTGTGGAAGCCACCTAATGAGGCATGTGTCTCATTATGTGAAGATGTGTCTCTCATTAAGTGATGTATGGACAGAATTTCCAGTGACCATGACTTTTATGACTGAATGTGTGTGCCTGAATCAATGCACTCTGATGACCTGTATTTGAACCTATTTGAAAATTTCAGATTAAAAAGCAATGGATGTGGATATTGACATAATTTTACCTGTGTTTTATTTGCTGACAGCTTAATGCTGTTGAGTCATGCCACAAAAAAATAATAAATTACATTCTTGGTCCCCCATTAAAAAAATTGTGGTTTGATTGCTAGCTCATCTTGAGCATGGACTCTCAAATTTCATGCTGCTGTGTTGAAGCAGAGAACTCATTCAAAGAAATGAAAATGGGCTCAGGGATGTTATGGGAAGATGCAAGTTACATAGTGAAGGTGAGTCTATGTACTTTGTTCAAGTCTACTGTGGTTTCACAGGGAAATGACAGGTGTTAACACAAGTGCCAACTGGGTCCCTATCACAAAGGGAGTTTCTAGAAACAAATTTTGCTACACTTGTCATTCGTCAAATGAAAACAAAAAAATCCTGTCTAAGTTAATTGTTGTAATATGATTACCGGCTAATAAATGTGAATACATAGGGTATATATACCAGCACATGCATATGCATAAACTTCACACAATGTAACACACCCATACACAATTTTTAAAAATAGCTTAAAATCTTGTGATTTGGTATTATGTTTCTCCAGGTATTTTCATTTAAAACAATCATTATTAAATATTTTTTACAAATAAATTATGTTCTGTTGTTAGATATTGATTATCAATAATATAAATATAGAGATAGATCTGAAAAAATAAAAAAGATCACCTTGTCATTGTTCAGAGATAACATTTATTTATTTATTTATTTAGAATATGAATGCCAGGACCTCTTGCTGCTGCAAACAAACCAGACACCTTGTGCCACTTTGTGCATCTGACTTTAAGTGGGTACCTGGACTGTCAGGCTTTGGAAGCCAGTGTCTTTAACTGCTGAGCCTTCTCCCAGATCCAGGGGTAACATTTAGAATACATTTTTATTCTAAATGATTATTCTTTCCTCTGACAGTGTGTGCATTCTCACATATATGGAATTTTAATTGTGCAAATGAAATAGTTATTGTATAGGGTTAGATGCATAAATACCATATTAACAACATAAGGACATGTCGAGAAAGGAAAATATTTACTCATCTGTTAAAAATAAAACTTTCTCATAATTGTTGCATACTGAAATCTTTGAAGTCCTTTAACTTCTACTCCGGGGTGGGCAGGAGTCACCAAGAGGAGCCTGTGGCTACTGTTTCCTTGGCTTCTGTCCTTAATTGGTGTGTGTCCAACCTAGGCAGCCATGGTCATTGACTAGCCATCCTTGTACAGATGCCATTGTACCAATTACTTTTCTTGCTTCCCTTTTGCTCCCTTTGAGGCACCGTGGAGTTTCCCCCTTGTATCTT
>PVHP010017916.1:0-33790 GCA_004024765.1 Zapus hudsonius | reverse complement strand
TCAGAATAAATGGAGAGGTTAGATTGGTACATCCTTCCTTCTGTAAACTATAGAGGCACCCTCACATTAGCCTGATCCTTTACTGTATGCCATATCCTATGCAACTTCCTCTGTGGGCGGTTGCTGATATGATTCAAAGTTCTAGAAAACTCTCATGGACCCTGTATGTCAACAGAGTAGTCATGGGCTGCTTATTAAAGAGATACAGAAGCTGGGGAGATAGCTCTATGAGTAAATACTTTCATTGTGTGATAGTTTCAATGTGTGGCTGCATAAACTCAGGCTTGAATCTTGAGTCCAGTGAGTGGATTCCTACTGGGAAGATGTAGGTCACTAGGGGTGTGTCTTTGAGACCAGCCCTCAGGTGTGTTTGGGGGAAGATTTTAAAGCCAGCCATAAGGTGTGTGAAGAGCCAGTTTTGAGCTCTGGTGATTTTGTGGCACTCACTGTTTGATGGCTTCTCTTTGCTATTGATTTATGGAAATAAGCCAGCTCCTGCCCCCATTGATGGTGTTCCTCTGAAATGTGTAAGCCTGAAATAAACCCTTATCTCCCATAAGCTGTGTCTGATTGGATGTTTGTTCCAGCAACAAGGAGTTGACTGCAACACCTTGTAATGCCCAAAGACCCAGTACCCACACACAAAAAAAAGCCAGGCCTTCCACATTTACAATACCAGTGCTAGGGAAGAGGAGTGAGATTTCTGGAGCTCAGTGTCCAGCCAGTCAAGCCTAATTGGTCAGTGAGAGACACTATCTCAGAAGAGGTGAGTAGCACCTATGAAACTACATCTAAGGTTGTTCTCTAGACTCTATATACACAAACACCTGTGTGCATGTGCACCTGCACATGTATGTACACACACACCACTCAAAGGCAGATTTCAGCCTCTCAAGGGATTCTGCTTCTCTCTAGGCTCCTTCATACATTCTATAGAGTGGATAAGCTCAGCTAGTTTGCACTTTTCACATTATCAGCGAATTTCTCACTGCCTCTTCCATGCAGCCTTCAAGGGTTGAAGAAAGCCTGGTTCAAGTCTGAAACTTCCTCCATAACCTATACCAAAGGTTTAGATCAGTGAATCAGGTCATTGTGCTATGAAGGACAGTGTGCTTCATTATCTACTCTTGTCCCCAGTTTGTACAGGTCCCATGGGAGCCCACGTGAGAAGTAAAAAATTCCAGCACAAGATTCATAATATAACCATCAACACCAACCCTAAATTATAAGCAAGTGACAGGCTGTGCTTCAAGTCACTACCATATGTTAGTTAGTGATAATTGCTGCTATGATGATGCCAATGGAAACAATAATAATTACATGGTGAGGCAACCATGACATTGCTCATACACCTGTCATCACGGTGGTGACAACAGAGAGATTACCTTTCCCTCCGCTCCAATGGTCTGGTGTTGATGTTTGCATCTGCTGGATACAAAGGCTCCCTGTCCTTTTGCTAATAATGCTTCATAGGTTTTAAGAGTTCTGAAGGCTGATACGGAGTGGTTTTTTTATTATCATCTTTGATTTTAAAGGGATTGGAGGTGTTTTCTTCAGGGCAAACATGAAAATAAAGCTAATGACACAGAAGGCCTCTCTCTGTATCCTCTCAGAAGTAGATAAGCTGGTTTTGCTGTTTGGCTCCAAATTTCAGTGACTGAGTTAAGTCTTTTCTTGGCCACCTGTAACTATACCAACCTTACCAGACAGCTAATGGGCTTTGTCTCGACTTTCTACATGGAATTTTTAAATTATCGAACATTAACCTTACAGGATTGCTGAGATGATTAAATAATGTACTTTAAAAAGCCTGACATGAATTATGTACTCAAAAATATTAAATAGTTATTGTGAAAGCTTTGCTCCAGGTTTTCTCTTAGTTTTTTTTTTAAATTCATGCAAAACCTAAATAGCCAAGACAGTCAATGTATGTGTTGACAGGAGTACCTAGAACAGAGCTTTGATCCGTCTCAACCAAAAGAAAATGTTTCCTTGTGGCTCCATATGGGACAGCCCAGCTCAGGAGAACTGTCCTGGAAACTTGGACTAAACTCCACTGAATGTTTGAAGTCATCTCAATGATTAAACATTCCCTGGACCTTGACTTCCATATGATACCTTAAAGGCCAATCTCAGAGTTGGTCCTTGAATTTATCAGCTACCAACATAATCCTTTCATCTAAGCTGTATTAAGACTGACACATGGATGTTGCAATTCTCCTCTCACAAGGGATAAGGAACTGAGACGCAGAGAAATTATGAAGTGCCAATGGTCACCACATCATCATAAGATTGAGATTCAAACCCAAGACTTCTGTCTACAGACCCAAGAGCTGCTCCATGGCTCCTACAGGCTCTGTCTGAGGCTACTGTGCTGACCAAGCTGATAGTTACGGGCCATTTTCAGTAAAAGCAATCCCATTGTCCCCTGAAAGCTGTTCTAATTCCATGTTTGCTGACCATAAACAACACCCCAAAAGCTGGGTGTTTTATAACTTAAATAAAAGTTTTTAACACCCTTTAGCTACACATTAAAAAAACAACACTTAGTCCAAATGTTTCCATCTACACTGGATCCAGAGTCCACTTAGAAGCAAATCAGAGCATCAGGGCTCAGGGCCAGCAGCAGCGTAATTGGTCCCCTGTTCTCTCTTTATAGGTTTCCACGTCTTGATTATCCAGCTAGTCTGCTTCTCCTCCTCCCCAGAGGAAATATGAATGATGAACATTTCAATGAAGACGTTTCACACTTTTGCTATTTCTCTGGGCCTTTTCTGATGCTTTTATAGGTTATGCAACATTAGGCTCAATAGCCCCCACAGGTCAAGAGAATGCAATATTTGCTCAAAGTGGACCTGATTTACAGGCAACTAGGTTTTTGAAGAAATTAAACAATCCTAAAAATGTCCTTAGGTGCTCTCTGAATGCTCTTTAAATGTACTACCATTTTCATTTCCCATATTTTCTTGTCTCTCTCCCTCAAATGACAGCTCCTTGACACCTAGACTGTAAAGACCCAGCTGAACATCCAGACAAGGAGGAACCCTTATTCTTACTTAATAATTTGTAGAGCCGGTAACCCATAGTTTGCCTGCATATTGTCAGAGCCAAGTAAATACATATTTAAAACAGATGTGAGCCAGGCATGGTGGTGAACACCTTTAATCCCAGGCAGAAGTAGGAGAATCACCATGAGTTCAAGGCCACCCTGAGACTACATAGAGAATTCCAGGTCAGCCTGGGGTGAGATTCTACCTGGAAAAAACAAACAAACAAAAACAGATGTAATAGTAAACAAAATGGGAAAGCCCTAAGATTAGTGTGTACCTGACAAATTCATCACTAAAATGCTTTGGTAACTGGAATGAAGCTTTGACCCTAGAAGATTTAAGAATTTTATATGTCAGTAATAGTTCAAACAGGAAAGCATTCATGAAGTGCACAGGGTTTGGAGCTTTTTATTTATTCCAGTGTGTGTGTGTGTGTGTGTGTGTGTGTGTGTGTGTGTGTGTGTGTGTGTGTGTGTGTGTGTTTTCGGTGTTTTTGTTGTTTCAGACAGTCTCACTATGTGGTTCCTGATATCAAGTGGTCATTTGCCTCAACCTCCTGAGTGGCTGGGATTATAGGCATGTGGCACTGTTCACAGCTAAATCTGAAACTTTGAACAGGCCTTGTGGTGAAGCCAAGAGCACAAAGATGAAGAAAACAAAGAAACTAAAGTCCTGACTTGGGGGTTCACAGTTTATGACTGGTCACAGGTCAGAGCACAAATGGTGAAAGCATAGATGTAAATAAATATTCACAGCAGTGTAGGAGGCCCTACGTGAAATGATCTGAATGATAAAGACAGAATTATAAAAGTATTTTTCACTGCCTAGGGAGCCAAAGAGCATTCATAGAAGAGGTAGGCTCATGATATTGTTCAGGCTGGTAATGAAAGACACTCCAGGTGTGGAGTGGTACACAAAGGAGTAATACTGCAGGCAGACAAATGTATTGCATTTTGGTGTGATGAGAAAAAAGCACAGTGGTAGAGAAAATACTAGAGAAACAAGTGGGAGCCAAATCATGAGAGGACTTGTGTACCAACCAAAAGTTAGAATGCAATGACTGTGGGAATGAATTATAAGAGTGAAATTTGGGGATAAACCATGGAACAGAACTGTGGGAATATTTCTTCCGGACCTTAGAAATAACTCTGAGATGCTAATTTTTTGTTTCATTTGCAGGAAACTTTCATCCATCAAAATGCTTTTGAAACAAGAAATGATTTAGAAGCACTCCATATTTGTCTCTCTACTATAACTATGAAGACATTGGATTTTCACAAGGTATTTAGCAAGGTTCATTAATTCATTCATTCACTCACTTCAGGAGTGATGAGCACAAGGTAAGTTCTAGCCCCTGGAAGATACAGAGAAAAAGGATGAATAAATATCAATTACAAAGAACAAAAATATGATGATTCCTATAAAAACAATAACAGGTTTCCAAAGAGTAGTTCACGTAAAAGGAGAGGCTGTTTGTGGCATGAATCACAACACAGGATTCACAGTTAAGGTCATCTGGGGCTGATTTGGAGATGGAGAAATCCCCAGCCACTGGGCAGAAGATGGTAGAAAAAGGTCACATTCATCTGTGACATGGAGGGTAAGAAAAATTTCCACAGATTCAGACATTTTCATGCTTTCACTTTCTAAAGAAATATTGAGTGATGTCATTTTATATATCAAATAATCACTATATGAAAATGAGTAAAACTTTAAAAAAAAGTCATGTTTCATTAGCTCAAAGGTGACAAGAGAAAAAAAAGAGTAGAATTTAAATGGAAACAAAAACTTAGGACAATGGGCAGATGATACTCGATAGAAGGTAGACTTTTTCTTTTTGCCTACTTATTTTTTTTACATTTTGAAATTATTTTCTTGGAGTATTTCTTTCCAAAGTTAAAATGGAATATCAGAAGGTTAGATAAATTTTATAGTTTTTACACTAAACAGGTAAAAATTGTATTTTACCCTTATGAAGTCTGTTATCTCTTTATGTCTTGATAGAAAAATAATATTTATGTATATTTTAATACACTAAGACATCATTGATTGATATTTAACTCCTATTTGTGCATTGGTATGTTCATCCCATCAATATGGTGATACGTTCTACTTTGTAGCCTGCAGCATCCTTGTGCTGAGGAAAGACAATGAACAAGCCTGTAGGAAAAAGGTCCAGGAAGATGAGGCCTACCCTGTATGCCTCCATGCATTCTGGTTAGTGTCTGATCAATATGTGTCAGACAAAATGAATGAAAAGAAACCTGCAGTTAAATGATCTGAAGTCTAACTCTCCTCTTATTGTCACAACTCCATGGTCTTTGACAAATCACTAAATCATTTTATGTGGAGTCTTCACAAATAGGTTATTAAAATGGTTTCACAAGCTTAAACACATATGAATTACCTGTAATCCTGCTATGGGCAACTTCTAATTCAGTAAGATATGAGGGTCCAGATGATGCCAACACTACCTAGTGAGGAGACTACACTTTGAACTGGGTCGGGTTGGTGAAGTAGAAGACCTAAAAAGGCATATGAACATTTTATAAGTTGATAAACATTGCTATGTAAAAGTTAGTTGCAGGACTGAGGAAATAGTTCAGTGGGTGAAGTACTTTCCTTGCAAACATGGAGACCTGAGTTTGATCCCCAGTAACCATATATTAATGCCAGGTTGGCAGTATACACTCTGATTCCCAGTGCTGGAGAGGCAGAGATGGGAGGATTCCTGGAGCTCACTGGCTAACCAGTCCAGCCTTATTGCTGAGCTCTGGGCCAATGAGAATCCCTGTCTCAAAAAGAGGTGGATAAAAAAAAATAGGAGATGGGTAGTATCTCTGAGGAACCACACCTGAGATTGTCCTCTGCCCACCATACACACAAACTCATATGTTCATATATGTGTGTGTGCACATACCACATACACACAGCAAAAAGTTAATTGTTGCTATATATTCAGTTAACAAATGTTTATCAGTTATTGATGCATTATAATTAGGTACTTGGTTTTTTTTTACTTTATTTTAAATATTTATTTGACTATATTTTTGTTTTCTATATATTTTAAATATTTATTTGAGAAAGAGGCACACCAGAGCCTCCTGCTACTGAAAACCAACTCCAGTCTCATTCATCACTTTGTGCATCTGGCTTTACATGGGTTACAGGGGAATCGAACCTGGGCCATCAGGCTTTGCAAGCAAGGATGGTTAATCACTGAGCAATCTTTTCATTGGTTACATCTTGGATTATTAAACTTAGTCTTTCATATCCAAAGTTGCCATAAATGTACTATTCCATTGCATCATGCTTAATTTCCTTGACACCCCTAAAACTATCTAAATGTGCAGTATAAATTCTTCTCAATATAGCTTGTACTGGTATTCAACTGCCCCATAGTACATTCAATATTAACTTGTCCTCATTATTATATTACTTTTGTTAAATCCTGAGAACTAAAATGTATTTAATTTCTTTGTAACAAATATTTTAAATATTGACTGAACTAATTTAAATCTATCTCTGAAATTATAAGAATTTTTCAGCTCTAGAGTACATTAGTGTCTTTATAATAATTAGTATTCGCTCCCAGGAACAGGGCATAGCTTTCCTTCTATTCATATCTTTCTTTGCATTTTCCATTTAGTTAACATAATTTTTTCTATAGAAATAAATCCATGGTGTCTCAGGAAGAAAATTAAAAGTATAAATATAGGTGGAAGATGAAGGAAAATTTTCAGTAACTTTTAAGTTCTATTTTAATAGTACATAGGGTATTAGTTTTTTACAGATTTACTATATATCCTACAAATCCTGACTTATTATTGATATTTGTCATTGTATGTTTAGGAATATAACCAGGATATCTTTAAACTCATTAATTACCCACAGTCATTTCTTTTAACCACCGAAAAGCAGTTTATTGAGTGCAAAGTGTACACGGGGAACACTGGAATGGTGTTGTGCCTTGCTATACACAGAGATTCAGGAAGGACCAACAATAATAAAAACTAACCACTCAAATCACAGACAGCCTAAAAAGGAAAAAAAAAAACACACAAGCCAGTGATTAAAATCTCAGGACCATAAGGAGAGCTAGTGGTTAAAACATAAGATATTATATATGTTCTGCAGGAAAAAGGCCACACAGATGAAGTGGATCTAAAGGGTTCCAGCAGTGAACTACAGTTGATCCCCTGTAGAAAGGTTTCAAGTCCAAGGTCTTATCCATGAATCAATCTCCACTAAAATGAGTTGCCACAAGCAAGCGCAAGGTTCTACCCTTCCTTGATTGCCTATTTCAACCCACCAATGACCATAGTGCTGAACAAAACAATGTTGTAAGACATCTACCTCTCACAACAGAACCTCCCCAGCCCAGAGGAGACTGGCCCAGCCTTTCTGCTTCTTTACTGTCTTACCTGTAGCTAAGCCTACATACAGATCCATCTCAGAGTCTCTTACCTTTGCTTGTTGTGGCTGCTGCTCCTACTGTTCCAGAAAGTTCGTTGTTTTTCTCCTCCGGTAGAAAAGCTCCACATTCTCCTCGGTTATTGCTGTTATTGTAGTTCTGTGTATCTATCAACCAACACTTGCTTGGTATAAAGATGGTTCTTAATAGATACTTCCTGAGCAATGCTTCTACACTGCTCCATCACCTACAGCTAATTAACTCTTAATTTGCTCCCAGTAGAGTGAGCAGCTGAGGCAAGATCTGGACATGATGACATCTGATTTCAAAATATTCTCTAAAGCTTACAGTGCTGTCACTCGAGACACTCAATGCACCTTGTTCATAATAAGTGTGTGTTTGTCATGTCAGAGTTACAAGCATATAGAAGATTGAGAAAAGACGCAGCCAGGTGGGTAACTCTGGGTGGACCCTCAGTTTTAGGCACCGTCAAGATTCCTTCCCAGACAGGGCTCCCTGGTCATACAGACTATGACAAGACCCCAGATCTGCACATCAATTCCTGAGTCATCTTAGAAGATGCTGGTCTCCTAGCATATTCCCCTTGTCCGAGAAACAAAGGGAACCATAGTCTTTTTCTCTTTGGAATGATATTCAGGTGCTCTTAGCTCATTTCCTTCTTCCTCCACAACTGTTTCTCTTCTTTACACTGCCACCTGGGCTTCCTCTGGCATGGCTTTCCTTAAGGGTCTTGGTCCCTACATACATAACTGAATTACAGCCATGTTAAAGTGTACCGGTGCTCAGGAAGATCCTCTGAAGCAGCTGGTGCAGAAAACCATCTCACAATCATCAGTATTTCATCAAGTATAAAGCTGAGTTAGTGATTTGCCCAAACTTTCATTGCCTTTAAGTGATAACACAAGAACCCAACCCTGGATTTTTTTCTCTTTTATTATTAATTTGTTTATTTGCATGTAGTAGAGAGAGGAGTGATGCCAGGGTCTCTTGGTGTGTGTAGGGAAGATCTCTGGCTGTTACAGTCAAATTCCAGATGCTTAACCACTTCTTACATCTGGCTTTACATAGATGCTACAATCCAGGCCAGCAGGGTTTGCAAGCAAGCACCTTTAACCACTGAGCTATGTCCCCAGTCCCCAACCCAAGATTTTCTATCTCCAAATCTCTTGGCCTAACTACTAATATACTGTTGTATAAAAATACTGAAAAGAGCCATGAAATTGACTTTTTATGGGCTCACCACTGACCTAAGATACTTTGATGCTAGCTCCTTTAACCCTCAAGAAGTCCTTCGTCAAACAGGTAAACAGTGATACTATCTACAGTCTACATATGAAAAAACCAAATTCAAAGAGGTTATAGAAAGGCGTGCCTCGTGGTACAATCAGGAACTGTTGGAGTTGAGACCTAATCTAGTACCAGAGGTGACTGCTCCACCATAGTGAGACATTTAGCTGCTTTTCTCACAGAAGTTAATCCCACTTTGTTTAATTTCTGATATAATGTAAACAAAATGCACAGTCCAGTCTCAATAATTCATGGTGCTTGTCTCCCATGTCATCTGCCGTTTCTTAATCTGTAATTGCATTGAATAATTACATATTATATATAATTACATTATTCATTATATAATTACATCATTTATTGTATAAGCACTTCTTTTATTCATCCTTATTTTCCCAATTGATATCCAAACATAAGGAATGGGATTGTAGCTCAAGCACTTACTTCAAATTCTCTCTTGAAATTCTCTTTCAACCATCATAAACAAAGGTTATCTGAAATGTCTTTGGTCTCATCAATGTTAAATATAGGAATAAACCTAGTTTTTCTTGAATGTTTACATTGCATCTACTGCTTTCTATGGATGGTTTAGTTAACAAAATAACTCTATGAACAGGTATTGTAAATCCATTTGACAGATGAAAAAACTCGCATTCAGGAAATTTCAGCAACTCAGCCAAAAATCACATAACTTCCAAGGAACAGAGAAGGAATTCCGGTCCAGCTCTGTGTGAGTGTGACTCAGGAGTGATCTTACCACCCTGCTGCATCTGCGTCACGGGCAACAATGAACTGTGGAGAAAGACCAGAGATTATTTATCTATCTATCTATCTATCTATCTATCTATCTATCTATCTATTTAATTTATTTATTTATTTATTTATTTGCAAGCTGTAGGAGAGAGAAAGAGACAGAGACTGAGAATAGGCACGCCAGGGCCTCTAGCCACTGCAAACAAACTCCAGATACATGTACACCACTTTGTGCATCTGGCTTTGTGTGGATTCAGGGTAATCGAACCCAGGTGGTTAAGCTTTGCAAGCAAGTGCCTTAACCACTGAGCCATCTCTCCAGCCCGAGAGATGGCTTTTAAACAATACAAAATGTGCAGACTGACAGCCTTTTGCACCTCATCAGGCTTTTCATCTTTTAGTTTTTCTCTCAAGATCTCACGGGACCACTTGGACATTCTTCTCTGTAAAGCAGAAGTATTTTGAATATTAATGATAATAAGAATAAAACAAAATATATATAACTTCCCAAGTACCAGAAAGCTGACATCACAATTTATGTAATTTGTTAGAAAGACTATTTGTTACCTTGTACTGAGAAAGTCATGATTACTGCATATATTGCTGGGGGCAAACTAAGAAGATTTCAAAGTTAATTTCCCCTCATAAATAATACATTACTAAGCCTAAAACACACAGGCTTCGGCCTGAATTTCATCTCTGGGTTACTGTCGCCATCTGTTGGGCCCCAGGCTGCCTACAGCTGAAAGTGGAGTTGGGAATAAGGTGGAGTCCCAGCACACTCCTAGCTTGTGTGATTATTGTTCTCTAGGCCAGCAAAGAATGATGCTTAATATCACACCAGATGTCCTTGAAAGGAATTCATTTCAAAAGACTGCTCTTGTTTTTCTTCAGAAAAATGACATTCCTAATACAGTGTCCATAAGGCAGGAAGACCTATCCACAGAGGACAAGTACAATGAAGATATGTGTTTCTGCCACAAATTATATATATATATATATATATATATATATATATATATATATATATATATATATATATATATATATATATATATATATATGTCAGAAAGAAAGGCTTTGTTGGGCACACAAAATTAACAAGAAAGTAAATGCAATGTTCTACAACGCACCTTGGCCAAATTCAGTAAATCCTCTCTGGAACCCTGTTGTCTTCTGACAGTGTGGGAGGCATTTTCACATCCTTAGGGCTGTAAAGCTGGTCCCTAGGTGAGCTTCTGGAGCCTTATGAGCCTCCTAAAGATTTATGCAAAACAGCTTTTAAGTCATAGATTTTCCTCTGTGGCAGACTTTTTTTTTCAGTTGACATAGAAATTTTGCTATCATTCATTCTGGCATTTTCAAATTCAGTTGCTTTAGTTGATTCTCCTCCCCTCCTTGTGTGGCAGATGTCTGGCACATTAATTTAAGAAAGTTCCAACACATTAAAAACCAAAGACACTTCACAAGTAAAAATATACAGAACATGGATGTGGGCATTTTAAAGGCAAGTTTCCTCTGCCACTGTTTGCTTGCATGACCTTGAACTTGTTCACACAGACATGCTTGCATCCTCAGATTCTCCATCTGTAAGGGGCAGAGACACTGCCCCTGGGGAAAGTGAAGTGTATTGCTGAATTGTGATGGGGTCATTTTCTAACTATTAGTGTCTCCCATGACCAAAATGGGCCTCACTAACTTCCCTTTTCTTCATCTAACCTGATTCATCACAACACTGAAGGATAGATCTTGAAATGGGACCATAATCCATGCATAGGCCAAGGGTCCATGGTGAAAAAGGCCCATGCACTTAAATTCCACACTCTGAAACCACCCTTTTTGAAATCCTTCACTTTATCTTTGAACTGGCATTTAGGGAAATCTCACAGTACAATGGATTTAGTGGGCAAAGAAATAGTTTTGCAACTCAGATCACACATGGTCCCACATACTGCTTACACACAGTTTCTCTGACTCCCTCCCTGGTCCTATTGCCCCTCCTTCCCCACCCCAACCTGCTGCTGAACTCCACCCATGGCTACCATGAGGTGGTTCTCATAGGCCAAGTTCTTCTGTGTTCACCCTCAGTCTCCTGCAGGGACCTGGAAATATCCATACAGGGTATAGATCAGTAGTACAACACTGGGTCTGGTGAACAAGGAGGAAACCCATCCCTGTAAAGGATGGGTCCCTGCATGGAGGATACAAACCATTAGGCATTGCCTTTCACCATAGATAAGAGCAGGGAAGCCAGGAGAGAGAATCACTTCTCCATCCTGCTAAAGTCTCATATTTGCATTCTGCTTATGAGCTCCAAAAATCATGTATCTAGCACTGTCCTTAAATGGATATATATTTTTAATATTGAGGGAAAAATTCTAATAAGCTGTTATTAGCTGAATTTGCTTTAAATTCTTTTGGGTTAAGTCTTCTGTTAATGCTAGCACCCTGGCTTCATATTCATACATTATCAATTATTTGGGAATGAAAATAAGAAAATCAAAAATCCAATTGTATCAAAAATATACTGTATATAACACATGATTAAAGATGTCCTATCATATGGAACCATATGGCTTTTCCATTTTAAAAATTGAAGAGAGAGCAATGGGCTGGTTGGGTTAAGTCTAATGTTTTGCCTTGTCCTGAGTTCTCGGCATTAAAGCTCTGTTTTGGTAGTTAGCAATGACAAGAAAGCCTATTGGGGATTAGTTCATTTTACAGACTAAACAGCAAAAAAGCTTTTCTTTCTTACCACTATTTTGTGTTGGGAAATTTTCTGTGAGCTGTATTTTCCAAGCCTCAGTAAGAGTGATCAATCCATGGTGTTTGAAAAATGGTATGCATCCTTCCGTAACTCTGAAAGAACTCAGACTCACCCACTTTCTTCTTTTTTCCTTTTTTCCAGTACATAGCTGTATAGATGTTTGGGGGCAAATTCGATGTAGGGAAAATTGTTTTGATGGCCCCATTCTCCAGGTTCTCAAAGCAGTCTATCTACCTCTGGTCGTCATCCACACTACTACCTCAGTGATTATTTTAAAGCCAAATAGAATCATCTCATTTCTGTAGTTAATGGCTAGTAGGTCTCAGATGCCTTTAAAATCTGCTGCAAGAATAAAATGTGTCTTGCTCTGCATTCTGGTGACCTAGATTAAGGCAAGCAGAATGTAGAAAACTCTATTAATTATACTATAGCACCCATATGCATTATATGTGTATGTGCACCCTATAGGAATTAGACAAGATCACAGCCCAAACACAATTAAAAAAAAAAAGAAAGAAAGAAAAAAAAAAGACTTTCACAAAAAAAAAATGTCATTAACAATCTGTCCAGCATTTTGACCTCCCAAATCCATGTAATAACAGGGCCAAGAGGAGAGGTTTCTGACTCTACCCTTTTAGTATCAGAGACATTTCCACATCCTGGCCTTGTATTTGAAATAAATCATATTTTTATTGTTTTTTTATTGTCCCTAATGAGTTACATTATTTAATGGGCAAACAATGAGTTGTTATCCCCAGTTCCCCAATGCCCTTCTTCCCCATCCCCAATCAGCTGGATATCCTCCTCCTTGGGCAGTCTGGATCAGTCCTTGGGGCAGGGGGCCATGGATAGCCTGGGAGTCAGCCGGGTTCCGCCGGCCCTAGTATGTTGTTACTGAGGGGGGCCATGACTCTGGGTATTCTCCCCCACCACGGCTCTCACAATCTTTCCGCTCCCTCGTCTGCTCAGTTCCCTGAGTCGTGGTGGGTGAGTATTAAGGCTGCTTTATTGTTGAGAACTTAGGGGTCTCTGTACTTCTGCTTTAGGTTATGTCGAGAATCATTGGTGGCTTATCCTGTGTTGACTGATTGGCTGTGACTATGGGTCACTTGTTCATCCCATCATTCTCTGCAGGGCTCCATATGGATCCTCACAGTATCCAACCCTACCAAAGAACCGCAGGCCAATAGCTGACATCTTGGCAAGAAATCATAAATTTTAAAGTAAAGTGGAATCTAGTCCCTTGGAAGAGATAACTCAGGCCAATAGAGCAATGAGCTGGGATAGGAGACAGGGCAAAAAAGAGTTTCTGAGTGGAGGTCTGCAAAGTGAGCTCCAGAGCCTTTGGTAGACATGAGCTGGAGAGAAGACAGCAAGACTGTCAGTAATGATAGCCCACTAGAGTCACCCCAAGAGAGCTCTCACTAGCGGCTCCATGATAATAATAGTCATCATGCTGGAGTATACTAACATGTCAAATTGTCTTTTTTCTCCTATTAGATTATGCAAGACTTGAGGGAGAGGACTGTGCTTACTTCTTTCTGATACCCACATTGTCCGCAAAACCTTTACCCCTGACAATTGCTGGGAGGTGGTGAGGTTTGAGAGGAAGCCCCTTTTGCCCTTTTAATTGAAATATAGGCCAGTGACTTTTAAGCCTCATTCCCCCTGGAGAATCTTGATCATATTAAGTACTCTTTCCGTTCACAGTTTTTCATCTACCATCCAATAAGCCCTCCTAGTTTATCGCAGGCACCTAGGCCACAGCCTGACCTCCTTCTCACATTAGATTAATCAGAAGGTGAGAGCAATATCATGTTCTCTTCACTATGACTGGAGTTCAAAAACTACCAAATTCCAGACCTCTCTGAAGAGGAGGGGAGAGCATCACAACCGCTGAATGCAGTACAGTAGCTTCAACCAATTCAACAGCACTCAGCAGCACACGCTCTGTCACTGGAAGTCTTGTCCATCCCTCATTAACAAGCTGGCGTATTTCATCATCAGTCAGTCTCCAACAGCCTCACTCCACCTGAGACAACCCATTCATTCAGAAGAACAGGATGAATAAGGCTTCGATATATAGTTCCCTTTTTCCATGATTTCTGCCAGAAATGCCAATGTAGACCAACTGTCCAATTTTCCATGATCCACACCACAACTGGGAAACATTCTACCTGCCATCTGTCACCTTTTTTGCTGTCAGATTTCTTGCGAGGCAAAGGAAACTGATTGTGTTTTTACATATAAATTACACTGATGCTGGCAATAAAACACCTGGCTGAGCTGTGTGACTTAATAAACGCAGCCTGCTCAGGATAACCATGTCCCGCAAGATGGAATGGCAGTAATCTATCAAGAGTGACAGACTGGGGCTGCCTGCATATGCTCAACTTCGAGCTGGCCTCAGTGGTCCTTGGTGTCTTCTTGTCTTTCTGTCTATGAATCTCTCTCCTTTGTAGGAGGACTGTCATGAGGAGGCAAAATTTATAGAGAACCTGTCCTATGGGAGAGGTTTGCGTGGTGGGAAGAGCATCCACACTGGAGGCAGGCACTCCTGGCAAGGTTCACTAATGTGATTCTGAACACTGCTAGGATGCACATGAGTCATTCACTGGACCTCTCTAATGCTCCCTTTCCAGAATATGTAGCATGAGTTTAGCAATAACTATCCTGAAGGCTCTTGTGGAATTAGTAACAAAGCCTGCTAAGTGCCTGGCTTGATATTGGCCACCCAGCGGTAGAAGTCAGTAGTAAAACATGAGTCATCTGTGCCAATCTGTGTTCCCTTTCCACCACCACAAAACTACAATATGATAGCTGTTTAATCATTTCAGTTGATTATTTGGGATTTTAGAAGGCATTTCCAGAGTAAAAAGCATTAGGAAGAATGAGTGATATCTACATAATAAAACAAAATTCCCTTTACTGTATCTTATTTGGGTTATCTTAAGTATGAATAAAATTTTTAAATGGGAATTTTCACCAGAAAAAAACCAGATAGTACATAGATAAACATATTTCAGGCTGAAGACATAGTTCAGCATTAAGGCCCTTGCCTGCAAAACCAAAGAACCTAGGTTTAATTCCCCAGTACCCATGTAAAGCCAGAGGCACAAAGTGGCACATGTGTCTGGAGTTTTTTGCAGTGGCTGCAGACTCTGGCCCACCCATTCTCTCTCTATCTCTGCCTCTCTGTCTGTTTCTGCTTGCAAATAAATAATTTAATTAATGAATTAAAAACATTTCTAAAATTTGAGACTATCACACAAGAGTCAACAGAGCCCTAGCATTCTGAATTTGCTGTCACTTCCTCAGTGACCAGTCCCCCTGCTTCTAGGGCTCTGCCATTTGTGACTCAGTACACCCCTCCCCCTTCTCTCCTACGCCTGCTGTTACAATCAACACTGTGATCACGCCCACTTCTGGATGCATATAGTGACTTCTACTTAGTCATAGCTTCTCCCTCTACATGACTTTTATCTGCTTACATGTCTCATGATATTCTCTTACGTGTCTTGCCTCTTCTGAGAAATGTGCTAATGTCTCAAATGCAAACTTCCCAGTGCAGAAAAAAACTTTAAATTTAGTTTATCACTGTCAAAGATAATCATCATCACCACAATTGGGAATAGTTCCTACACCATGCCACCAGGTGGACTGCAGGTTGGCCTCGGTTTGGACAGCTACCCCCTTGTCCAATCAATTATGGCCAGGACTTCAGAACCACAATTCTACCTATACTTGAGAACCCCTGAGGGCTACTTCTATCTGTATCAGGCTGCAGGCTTGGCAGCCAGTCAACACAACAGATTCTTCTCCAAAACACCTCTTTCCTCAGGCGTGTTCAGTCCAGTAAAGGCTTGTTATATAAAGCAGAGAATTGATTATTGCACTAGAGATGGTACTTATTACACAGGATTGCTCATTTCAGAAATTTCAAAGCAATCAGAAGAGCAAACACCATGTTCTAGGAAACAGGAAGCTTTTGTGTCATATCCAAATGAGACAAACTTCACACAGAATCCATGTCGGGGTTTGGATAGAATGCTCATCAGGCTCACGGAATAACTGGGGAAATGTAAGGTGCTCTCTGAAATAACAGTTGTGGGTGAAAGCAAAGTGTGGCATCTGCTTTTGGTCTGCTTCCCAGGTCAATAAGTAGACACTTGAGCCATATACCAGCAATAGACAACTGCTTGCTGATTCCAAGGACAATGACAGACAGCTTCAAAATAGCATTGGTGAGGGCCAGTGGTGAGTGCTGTGAAAATCAGTGAAACAATTACTTTTCATGCCTGAAATGCACACCTCCAACCGTGATGTTCCACCGTTTTATTTCTTGGTAACATTGCCTTAATCTTAACTCTTGAACAGTAAAGATTAACAGTTGTACAAAGCCAACTCTCTCTGCCTAGAATCTGGATGAAATGAATTCCTTTTTTATTCTATAAAGAAGTTGGATAAAAAATAAAATACAAAGTTGGCTAAACCAAGAGACTTCTTTAAATATCTAAGAGCATTGTACTTACAAAAGTTTAAGGCAATTTGCTTTATTTATTAAATGATGAAAAGCAAGGTAATATTGCTTTATGAATGATCACTAGGTCAAAGAAACCAAGGGAAATATAGAGACAGAAATGCTATCACCTGTGAAATGCTACTGTGGGTGGTTACCCAAATGTCATTCCTGAACAGAAATCAGTCCAACAATTTCATATATTATACTGGCAGGATCAACTATATCTGAGAAGCCCCTACGTGGTGATTTTGAAATGTACAATTTATTAAATGAAAGTAGTTATTTTAAGCAATGTTAAATATAGAGGCTTAGTAGATACCTCCATGATCCTTAAAGCAAAACAATAACAAGCACATACAGTTTTTTTTTGTTTTTATTTATTTTTTTTCTTTATTGTCCATAATGAGTCACATTGTTTAGTGGGCCAACCATGAGTTGTTATCCCCAATTCCCCGTTGCCCCCCTTCCCCATCCCCAGTCTGCTGGATATCCTCCTCCGTGTGCCATCTATATCAGTCTTTGTGGTAGGGGACCATGGATAGCCCAGTCTTCAGCCGGGTTCTAATGACCCAAGTTTGTTGTTACTGAGGGTTGCCAAGTCTCATAAAGTTTTATTACAAGAATATACAGTAATGCTCTGTGTAAGGGACTGTCCATCCAGCTACAAGGAGAGGACTCTTCATTTCCATTTCTATGATTTTTTTAAAAAAAACTTCATATACAAAATAGAATTGAGCATATTCCCCACCCCCTGGCATCCTCCTTTCCCCTGCCCCCTCGCATTTGTTCCCTTTGTTCTGCTAGACTGTTTCATTCTCCTTTCATGTTCTATATGCATACATACTTTTGTGCATGTATGTGAAGTCTAAAACTGACAAATGAGAGATAACACACAATAGTCTTTCTGAGACTGGCTTAATGTGCTTATTATGATTATCTCCAGTTGTATCCAATATCCTGCAAACAAAATAACCTTATTCTTTATGGCTGAAATATGCATACATATATATATGCACATACATATAGAGAAAGAGAAAGAGAGAAGACCATATACTCTTTATTCAGTCCTCTGTTGCTAACATTTAGGTTAACCCCACACCTTAGCTATTGTTAATAATGCTTCAATAAACATTGATGTGCAAGTATCTCAGAGATTTGTTGACCTGGAATCAGGAGTGTTATAGGTAAATCATATGGCTGACCTGTTTTTAGTTTTTTGTAAAACTTTCATAGTAGCTGGACTAGTTTATATTCCCACAAGAAGTATGTAAGGATTCCTTTTTGTTCAAATCTTAACTGGCATTTGTTGTTTTCGAAATAACTGACATTCCATCTACCATCCATTGAGATGGAACCTCAATGCACTTGGGATATAACACCTCAGAAGGTCCTTCATTTCTGTTGGCTCAGAATGAAACATGAGTCCACGAGCACTCTTAGCATCAATCAAGGTGAGGTTCACTTAGCTTCGGTATCTCTGAGCAAGGGTAGCTGATGATATGACAATTAAGGATGCCTGACTGAATTGACTGCATTGTTTGATATCATTTAGAGATGTATGAATGTTTGCACACATGTCATAAAAACTATAATTAGGCTGATGACCAGTATGATTGACTCTTTGGGGGTCAGCCCAATCTGTCTCCCCACTCACTCAAAGTTGATTTTCCTCCAGGTCAGCCTGGGCTAGACTAAGACCCTACCTTGAAAAACAAAAAACAAAACAAAACAAAAAAAAAAAGATAGTCTCTACCAGAATTGCCCCAGGTTGGTTTAAATGTTTTAGCTTTGGTGCTACAGGTGTAGCTCAGTAGCAGGAGAGTTCTCACCTACCAGATGCTAGAGATTCAACTGGCAGCACCACCACCAAAATCTTTCATCTGTGACATTGCTAAGATTGTCCAACCCTCACTCCATTCCATCCATAGAACAGTACTTTTCACTTAACTTTTTACCTCAGTAGGAGCTTCCCCAAGTGGTGTTTTGGTATTTTCTCCACTTCAGGAAGTTATGTCATGAATTCAAAAGAACCAAGCCCTGGAAGACACAGAGTCAAGGTGTTGTGTCCAAAGTGCCCCAATTGCTTTCCTAAATCTCGAAAATGAACATAAAAATAGCAATTGCCTTGCATGGACATTTTACAGATTAACTGAGTGTTAATAAATCAGATAATTAGTTTTTGGCATGTTATAAACCCTTTAAAAGTAGTAGCAATTTTTATTACCATTTTCCATGTTACTTTCTCCTCTGAATAATCCGAGTTGTATACCATGGTGTGGCATTTCTCTCTGCTCCTTTTCCACATGAGAGGAGTGAACAGTAAAGTGAATTCATTCATTCAGCTGTGTCACCAGCATCTGAGGTAAGAACAGCCAACGCAGGCACAGCCGACCTGACATTCCTTCTCTGACACTGTTAAACCCATCCTAACCATATCAAATTCAACACGGTATGACCACACTTAGTGCTATTAGCAAATGCTAATAATTAATAGCCTCATCATCGTCTACCTCACAAATGAGAAAAAGAGTCTTGAATTTTATGGGGTCACCTCTTGTCCTTACTAAATAATCCCCAAATTTAGAGGATTAGCAAATATTTCTTAGGGCAGATACTCATCCAAACATTCAATGGCTTATTGATGTCATTAAGCTTCATTTGGACATTACCAGCAATGCAATGTGAGTGGGGTCTCTGCAAGTAGGGTGACTGTGAGCTCCTATCAGCAGACTCACAATCATAGAGAAAGCCTAACTGAGCATTAAAGATTGGTGATTAAATAGGCCATTCTCGGGCTGGGGAGATTGTTAAGTGATTAAAGGTGATTGCTTGCCATGTCTGCTGACCCAGGTTCAATTCCCTAGTAGCCTTGTAAAGCTATAAGCACAGGACAGCACATGCATCTGGAGTCTATTTGTAGTGGCAGGAAGACCTGGCACTTTCATATTCTCATTCATTCTTGCATTCACTCATTCCTTCTCCTTATCACTCTCTCCCTTTGCAAATAGATAAATATTTAAATAAATAAATATGCCATTCTCTGTTAAAAGTTAAAATTTTCAAGGTATTCATATGCCATGTTAATAGTACTTTGACTGGTTTTGATCAATTAACCAAATAATATAAATGAGTTTCACATCATCTTGGTTAATCTTGGTTAGACAATGCACTCAAGGTACAACATAGTGGTTGAAACCTAGCAAACCATTAGTAGAGGGAGGGAAAGAGAGGGAAGAAATGAATGGAAGGAGGAAGGGAGAGAGGGAGGGCAGAAGGGGAGGAGGAATGAAGGGAGAGGAGAGAGAAGGGGTGTGGAAATGAAGTTATAATTGAATGCATGGCTTTGAGTGATTTAAGTGAAAATCTACTTCTTAGGCTGCCAGCGTTATAGTTCAGGAAGAAGAAACACCTTAAAACTTGTAGCATGAGGTGAGTAGAAGGGTTCAGTCTGCCCACGATACCACTCCCCACTGAAAAAGAACCCAAGTTAAAACTATTTTTCCTTCCACCGTTAGGTTCATTATCTAATCCAAACTCCCATGAAACCGAGAATGTTCACTCAATGTGCTGCTCTTCCTGTATTTAATATTTATGTTCTTCTCCAAACTTTTGCAAGTTAGTCCACTGACTAGGCAGTAAGAGCTGGACTGTCAGACTCTCCAGTGCCAGCAGAAAGTGAAGGAGTCGTCTAAGGCAACCAAGATGAGGAAGTTCAGACTTGGCATCTCCAGGCTTGGCTTAGCCCTTCACTTTACTCCTCACAACAATGCCTCGAGGCAGGATTCATTACCCTCTTCTTATAGAAAGAAATCAGATTCACAGCAGCCAGGGATTGCAGAGCTGGTCAAAGGAAGGACATACCTACATTTCCCCTACCCCATCTTGCTCCAAAGCTTCAGCCCTTCTATACTTGTGCAAGTTGAAACTTCTTTGCAATATTAAGTGCTGAGCCCACAGAAAAGTCCAGAAGGTTCTGGCTTCACCTAGTCTAAACTGACAGCAGAAATGAAAGAAAAGAGAGAAAGAAGAGAGGAGAAGAGGAGGGGATGGGAGGGGAGGGGAGGGGAAGAGAGGGGAAGGGAGAGGAGAGGAGAGGAGAGGAGAGAAAAGAAAAAGAAAAGTAAAGAAAGAGGCTATTATCCATACCCACAATCATCATCTCATCACAATATGAGCAGCATTACCGTCTGGCACTCCAAATTATGCAGGGCTTGGAGGAGCACTCGAGCACACTGGAGGGTCCTTGTACACATTTGGGTAATTAAGACTAAGATTCTTCTAACCACTCATTGACCAAAGTAATTCTTCTCACAGAAGCTTCTACTCCATTTTATTTATTTTTTGAGTCTGTATGAAAACGATTTTACAGGATTAGAGTTCCACCTGGAGGATGATAGAGGCTCCAGGCCCCCTACACACACACACAATCACACAGGAGATAAACTATGCACACAACCGCAGAACAAACGCTCAAGGAACGTGCACAAGTATAAAAGTACTATAATGGATTTCACTTGTTGTTTGTGCAGTTCTTACCAGGCTGCAGAAACTATGCTAAGTGAACTTTACAGCATCATCATATTTAATCCTCAATAATTTTAGAGTAACACTTTTATTATCCCCACTTTAGAGGTAACAGATTTCAAAACCAGTAATTTTTCTGAATTAAAACTCAGGTTTCCGTGAACACACATTTTAGACACTCAGAGTAGTATTATTACATGTAGCATCTCTAAACAATAGCAATACCAAGAGATTGACTAAAAAGTTCATTAAACCAAAATATCACCTTTTTCCTCTGCCCTGTCTCTGAGGAAGGAGGGACAAAAGTTTGGAGGCACCCTTCACCCCTTGTGCCCTCCATAGACACTATTATGTTTCTATCACAAGTGATCTGACTTAAGCCTGTTCACATTCATGTGTAAATAAAGCCTGATCAATAAGGCTTAAAAGTCTAATTATTTATTTATTCAAATTGATTAAGTTTAACAAACAAGACTCCAGCAAAAAAAAAATTCATTATTTTTCACTATGTAATTAATTATTTACACCTAAATTAAGATAAACAAGGTTTAGTTTATCAACCCTTATTACAAAACGCCAGTCAGGTCTGGGCTGGGTCTGGATTTGCTTCCTTCTTTCAACCTCTGTGTCCAGGTGTCCCCCATAAACTTATGTGTTCTGAATGGTGATGGTAGTGTGGAGCTGGAACCTTGTTGAAAATCTGTTGTTGGGGGCGGGTTTATGGGATTATAAACCAGCTTCCCCTTGTCAGTGTTTGACACACCTTCCTGCTGCTGTTTGCAGTGCTGTGGTGGAGGTGATGTGCACCCCTCTGCTCATGCCATCATTTTCCCTGCCATCATGGAACGTTCCCTCGACTTTGTAAGCCAAAATAAGTCCATTTCCTCCACAAGCTGCCTTTGGTTGGGTTCTTTGTGCCAGCAAGGAGAAGTTGACTACAATTCCCTAGCAACCTAGATTCTTGAGAATTTTGAAAACAGACTCCTGAATATGTTGTGTCTTAAGTATTATTTGTGTTATACAAGTATGAACGATCAGTGTATTTTATATTTTAAGATGACCACAGTAGTCAATGTTTCTCATTCCATTGGTTAAAAATATGACCCTAACACTCTTTTCATTAAGTAATGTAATCCATTTCTGCTTCCCAAATCTGGATGGCTCTTTGCCAATTCCCACCAATAAAGAATGGTGAATGGAAGTGATGTTAGGACTTCTCATTTAGAAAAAAATATTCTCTGTCCAATTCCCTGCTCCATTTTTTTTGTGTGTGTGCATGTGTAGGGTACTTGGTTTTTTGTTTGTTTGTTTTTTGGTTTTTTATATTTATTATTTAGGTTTTTGAATTCTTTGTAGATTAGGAAATTTACTATTTAAAAGAAGCTACTTTGCTGTAAATAATCTCAAACTAGCCTATGTGTTAAGACCATACTGAAGAAGCCTCAAGTATATGTTGTGGTCAACAGACCAGCTAGACTCTGGTGTTCAAAGTTCCAGACTTCCACTGTGTTTTCTAAAATTAATAGTTAGCAAGAGATCGTTTCCTCTTTCCTGTCTCCCAGTAGAATGAAGCTTATTGAAAATAATCAATTTTGAACATCAGCTCAGTTTTTGGTACATAATAACACACTAAACTGTGCCTTATAATTCAACTAAAATGTTTTATTACTTTAAGTGTTTTATTTTCTCAATAAATAAATGAAAAATATTAATTCTTAGTGGTTGGATCAGGAAGAACACACAGAAAATTTATCATTTGAATTGGTTACTCAGATATGGGGTGGACAGGAACATTTTAAGCAGAGAATTCTGAAAAAAGACTCAGGAAGAAAGGTGATGGCATTTTTTAGGATGAAGACACATAAAGTAGGAGCATAAATCTAAGAGAAATTGTGACCGAAGAATTTACTAAATCCTGGTGTGGTGTATCTATCACGTAGTGATTTAAATAAGCCTTTGTAATTTTGAATGCATTAGCTGGCCCCTGAGAATTACTCAAATATTTTAAGAAATGGATATTGATATGTTTTTTTCTCTAAGCCATAGTTTAAATTTTTCAATTACTTTTTCATAAGTATCGATCTAAGTAATAAATATTACATACCGTTTGGACTATACATTCTCACATCTAATAAATAGACCTGATACTAGGATTCCTAGTGAACATATTGCTCCTGAGAGGACCAAGCATTATGTCCTTGACTTTCTATAAGAACCTATTGACTGGTACCTGTGACAACTTCCCTGTGTCCCACTGCAATTGGATGAAGTCACCAGCCAGGCCTCCTCTACTTCTCTCAGAAAACCAAATGGTTTTGAAAGGATCATTATCCAGAGAGAACCTGCAGAACCTCAGAGACGCTTTGCAAAGAATTCTTGCCAAACAGCCAGATGCCAACATTACTGTGACAAGCGCAGTTGGGACAAGCTTCCTTTGCTTGTGGATCTAAAGGAAACTTAATATAATGTTTAAAACAATTTCTAAATAATATATCAGAATTACCACCAAAAATAGATTTCCATACTGCCGTTTCCTATGTAATCCATCAAACATAGATTAAATACTTAGTACCAACTAGTTTAGCAATGCTTTTACATCACCCTGTCTTCATAATCATGTAAACTATAATTCCTTATGTAGAGATGGTAAAGTCGAAGCTCAAGGACATTTAATAATTGGACCAAAGTCACACGGAAATAGATAACTTCAAACATTTTCTGATTATAGTTGTTTCCCCTCCATTTTAGTTGTTTCATATATGATAGGAACTGATATTGCAGGTACAAAAGTGAATAAAATGTCATTCTTACTCTAAAGAGCCTAAAAACTATACGAGGGATAATATATAAACAAAAAAAGAATTAAGGACCAAAGAGAAATATCAATAAAATTTAGTAGAAGCCTAAAAAGCAAGTAATTAAATCTAATCACAGGCACTTGGAAAGGCCTGACAATAGGGGGAAAATCTAATGTGGACTTTCACGAAATAACAGGACTTTGATGGACTGTAAATATCTAGCTGGGATTGGGTTGTCAGACAGGCTTAAATCCCACAAAAATCTCAATTCAATTCTAGATATTGAAATTATCTATATCTATTATGAAATATTGAAGTAAAACTAAGAAATAGGAGCCATCAGTTATAGTGGAGTAGAAAGCAACAACTCAAACCAAGGAAGAAAACTGCATCAAATGGTTTTTTAAAAGTCTTAAACTAAAACGAGTTTCTTATGTCCTGGGATATAAAAAAAAAAAACTCTTAATTACCAAGAAAAACGTTCCTGAAGAAAAACTTATAGCATCTAAATATATGCAGAAAACAATTTTAAGTTCAATATCCTTTGTTGATTAAAATCCTTGGTAAATTGAAGGAAAGTTCCTAAAGCTAATAAATCATATTTTTAAAACTTCAAGAAATACACAGTTGTTAAACTAAAATGAAGATAAACTTCTAAAGAATCCCAGAACAGACAAAACCAATTGAGTCTCATAAATAACCCTCACTCACGTGCTTAAACTGCAAATAAAAGCAAGACTTGAGCAATTTCTTACAAGAAAATATTAGAGAAAAAAAAAACAATGTAAGCTTTTTCAATCAGATGCATCCAACAAACTTATAATTATGTAACTGAAGACTTTCCAGTAGGATTTACAATAAAGACAACTACACAGCTTACAGGTGAACTGAATCAAGTGTGAGTGTGTGTGTGTGTGTGTGTGTGTGTGTGTGTGTAGGCATGCCCGTATATGTGCCTATGGAGACCAGAGGACAACCTTGGGTGTCATCCTTAGGGATATTTTACATCTCCTTTGAGAAAGTGTCTCCCATTGGCCTGGAGCTCACCCATTAGGCTAGACTAGTTGGCCAGTGTTACAGTAAGTTTCTCCTTGCTATGACAAACACCCAACCAGAAGCAGCTTGTGGGAGAAAAGAGTTTATTTTGGCTTACAGACTCAAGGGGAAGCTCCATCATGGCAGGGAAAACAATGCCATGAGCAGAGGCTGGACATCACCCCTACAACAGCAGGTAGCAACCAGTAGTAGGAAGGTGTGCCAAATAACACCCATAAGCCCAACCCCAATAATACACCTCCAGCAAGGTTCCAATTCCAAAATTGCCATCATCTGGGGATCAAGCATTCAGAACACATAATTTAGTGGATGGGGGGCACCTGAATCAAACCACCACTGCCAGTGAGTCTAGGGATCCCCCTATCTCTACCTTCAGAGCTCTGGGATTGCAGGAAGCCTCCAGTCAGATAATCCTTCTTTTATTTCTGTCCTGTATAAAGCTCTCCCACTTACATTCCTTCAAGGGAATGCACAAATTACAACTGGTTGGGAGCTGCCCAATTCACGAATTGCTACTTGCTCAAATAGGTTCCTTAAAGTCTTAGTTTCCAAATATTTTATTTATTTATTTGCAAGCAGAGAGAGAGGGAATGGGCACACCAGGGCCGCTAGCTATTGCAAAGGAACTCTACATGCATGTTTTGTGTATTTGACTTTATATAGGTCATGGGGAATCGGACCCAGGTCTAGGTTTTATGGGCAAGTGCCTTAACAGCTGAGCCATATCTCCAACCCTAAAGTCTGATTTGTAACAAAGTTAAATTATTAAACATATCCCCACTTAAAATTAAAGATGCTACGAGGATGCTCATTATTGCTGCTGCTCTTTTATATGGTATTGGAGGTTCATGAAGCATAAGGAAACAAGAAGAAATTTATAAAATGTACAAAAAGAACTGAAATGAAACATAGCTATCATACTTTGTAGTAGAAATCACTGTCTACTTAGAGAACCCAAAAGAATCTTCTGAGAGATTAGCAGAACAAATATTGTTCAAGTTCTAGAAAAAGAAATGAGCTATGTTAAACTCTTTTAATTAAAATCAATGTTGTAAAGTCAATTTTCTCCAAAATTAAAATGTCAAATTTCAATCAAATCTCAACAGGTTCTTCATGCAACTTGACAATTTAATTCTAAAATGAATATGAAAAAGCAAAAGCAGAGAATAATTATCCAAGAATACTATGTGGAAACATACAATAGAGTTAACTTTACAGGTCAGTGGGAAGAGAGTGTAAGAAAGAATTATTTAAACATGGGACATAAACTATTAATATTATAGGAAAGTATCAATAAATGTGATTTAGTATCAATAAATATAATTTCATTATGAGTTAAAACTTCTTTTTATAAAAATATTCATAAAAATGAAAATATAAACCAAAATAGAGAAAATAATTATTAAAAATTTATCTAAAACATATTACTTTGAGTTATATACAACTATCATTCTTATAGGCCAAGAAAAATCAAAAATTGGTGGTCATTTGGTTTAATCTGTGTAATTCCTGTAAATCATTAAGAAAAAAATAAGCATAACTTAACCAGTGATGGTTAAATTTTGATGTCAACTTGACCTTTCAAGTAATCTTGGGTGGGTCTCTGAGGATGTTCACAGGAAGGCAGCCTCTCAGTAGGGGGCAGGATGTAAAGAAGCTCAAAGGAGCTAGAAGTAAACATCCTTTCCTGTGTGGGCAGTGCAGGAAGGAAATTCCAGAGACTCAGTAAGCCATTAGGTCTAGGATAGAATTGCAAGACCCCCCCTAGGGCTATATAAAGGTGAAATAATTCTCTCCTTGCCTTCCTGCCTGTTTCCTGTTCTTTGTGTGTGAGGTATGGGTTTCTCTCTCTGCTTGGACCTGTGAAAGGGGAGCAGCCTCTTTTGAGTTTTGGAACTTCCCCTGTATCTATGGTTACAAATAAATGCTTTTATAAACTATGCCTGGTTTGGAAATTCATCCAGGAGTTGTGTGGCTGACTGTGACACTGACATAGACCAGCATTTCATAAAAGTGAAAACAGCTGGCCAGCCACAACTGTTAAGTATAAGTATAATAAAAATTAGAATAAGAAAAAGTTGAAATTAACTCAGAATGATATGGCATCTCATATCCATCTACTTGGTAGAAATTTTGAATTCTCACAGTGCCAGGTAAGCCAAGATGGTCCATGTACTGCTCAAGGTATAAAATAAAGAGGCATTTCCTTCCTACTCAGTGCTCACAATCCACCTTGGCGCTGAGCACCCTTAACGCTCCATCCCATCCCTCCCCAGCATAATAGCAAGAAAAGAAAGCATTTGTGAGTGTTATCATGGAGTTCTAGCTAGACCCCCATAACCTGTGCAATATTCAAATTTTTTCAGAGGTAGTATGAATAGAAATAAAGTTACCTAAGTCTGGCTTAAATGAAACCCGACACCTTAGGGAAGTAGTTTTAAACTTGAATATGTCCCCTACCAACCGACCATAAGCCGATAGCTGAGATTCTGGCAAAAGAGGAGCCACCACAGTCATACTGTGGAGGATCCATATGGAACCCCACAGAGAATGTCCAGATGAACAAGGGACCCACAGCCATTAAATCAACACAGGATAAGCCAGTGAGACAGAAACCAACGATCTTCGACACAAAGACCCCTGAGCTCACAACCTTAAAGCAGCCTTAATACGCATCCACCACGACTCAGGGAACTATGCGGAAGAGGGGGCGGAAAGATTGTGAGAGCCGTGGTGGGGGAGATTATCCAGAGGCATGGCCAGGAGAACCTGGCTGAATACTAGGCTATCCATGATCCCCTGTCACAAGGACTGATCCAGACGACCCATGGAGGAGTTTATCCAGCAGATTGGCGAGGGGAGGGCAGTGGGGAATTGGGGATAACAACTCATTGTTTACCCATTAAATATTGTAACTCATTATGGACAATAAAAAAAAAACTTGAATGTGCACCACAACCACATAGAGGACTTCACATATTATGTAGTCAGACCACTAGAATTTCTGATGCAGGGGTTAAAGATGTTCAGGGGGGAAAAGCACTTGCTGTGAAAGCATGAATGCCTGAGTTTTATACCCAACACCAGGTAAAAAATCCAGGTGTACACAGTGCCCTCCTTTAATTTCAGCGCAGAGGGGGCAGAGACAGGAATGTCACTGGGGCTCACTGTTCATGCAGTCTAATTGGATGGAGGGAGGTGCAAGCTACAGGTTCAATGAGAGACCTGGTTTCAAGGAAACAGGTTAGAAGAACTTTAAGGGACCCTTGGCATCCTTCTCTCATCTACACATGCATGCACACGGGGCACACACATCTAGACACACCTGTGCATATGCCATGCACCCACACACTCTATACACACACCAAAATAAGAGAATTTCTGACACAGATGATGTATGACAGCACAAAAGCATGCATTTCTGACAAACGCCAAGGTGATTCTGATGCTGCTGCTTCTTACATCACACTTTGAAAGTTCTTGATCTAAAAAATGAGTTTTGCTCTACTGTAGGCTGAGAAGAAAAGGGTGACACAGTGAAAGGAAAGTTGGCATTCATTTAGGGTCCACTGTATTCCAGCCAGTGTACTGTTAAATATACTACTTCCTTTAATGATCACAGCTTGATAGCTGAGATATGGAATCAACCTAAATGTCCATCAAAATTTGTTTTGTACCTAGTGAAATACAATTCAGCAGTAAAAAGAAGAAGTCCTATGGAAAACATCATGCCAAGTAAAGTAAGCCAGGCATGAAATGATAAATACAGAATAATCTCACTCACTTGTATGTCAAATATTTAAAAAAATGAGATCACAGAAGCAGAAAATAGAATGATGGTGACTGGAGATAGGAACAGAGGTAGGATTGGAAAGGCAATGTAAAAAGAATTTTTAAATTTTAAAATTTTAAATTTCCCATAAGAACAGGTTCAAGAGACTTATTGTACAATGTGGTGACTCTAATCAATGATAATGGGTTATTTTTTAAATCATTAAAAGAGAAATTTTAAGTGTTCTCAACAAAAATTATTATATGAGAAATCTTTTCTAAAGTCACAGAACATCCTATTAGATGACAATATCCACATTTCATGTATAAGAAAATTAAGACTCTTAAAAGGCTCAGTAATCTACCTAATACCCATAGATAGCACAAGAAAGGGAGGAGATGAAGCACAATTTTATCTGACCATAGCCCTAATACTTTGAGCCCATACCCTATGCCATTCTTCTCTTCAATATAGATATATATATAGATATAGATATAGATAGATTAGATAGATAGATAGATAGATAGATAGATAGATAGATAGATAGATAATAGAATAGATAGATGCTTGATAGATAGAATAGATAGTTGATAGATAGAAGATTAGATAGATAGATAGATAGATAGATAGATAGATAATAGATTAGATAGATGATAGATAGAATATATAGATAGATGATAGATAGATAGATAGATAGATAGATAGATAGATAGATAGATAGATAGATAGATTCCATTATTGTGGATGCATATTCATACCTGTGTTCATGAAAAGTGCACATGCATAGTTGTGCACATATATGTAGATGTCTTCTTCAGTTACTCCCTTATTTTCTGAGACAGGATATCACACTGAACCAAGAGCTCACCAGTTCATCTAAACAAACTGACAGCAAGCCCTAGGGATCCTATCTCTGCTCTCCGTCACTGGGATTACATGAGCACACCACCATGCCAAGCTATTGAATAGGTGCCGAGAATCCAAATATGGGTCCTGGCACTTGTGCAGCAAGCACTTTACCCACTGAGGTGGGAAGGACCACTCTCACTGTTGGTAAGTGACACTATCCCATGAGCTGGGGTTCTGGACTGAATGAAAAGGAAAAATCAGCCAGGAGTGATGGCACTCACCTTTAATCCCAGCACTTAAGAGGCAAAGGTAAAAGGATCATTGTGAGTTCCAGGCCAGCCTGGGACTACAAAGTGAGCTCCAGGTCAGCCTGGGCTAGAGTAAGACTCTACCCCCCCCCCAAGAAACCAAAAGCAAGAAAATAAGAAGAAATCAGACTGAATAGAAGTACTCATCACTCTGCTTCCTTACTGCAGATGCAGTGAAACAGGAGACTCCTGCTCCTGTTGTGTGCTTTCCATTGCCATAATGAATAGTTTTGCTTGAACTGTCTGCCAAAATAACCCTTTCCTCTCTTATGTAGCTTCCTGTTAGATATTTTATCACAATAGTGGGAAAAAAGGAATATATATGTCATTATGAAGATGTCCCTGGACCCTACATCTTTGTCTAGTCCCTTTCTGGAACTTGACAAAATAAAAAACTTAAGCAAGCAAGCAAGCAAAATCAACTTTTGTCTTAATGGCTAATGTTTCTGTGCTCAGAGACACTGTTAGAGAATCATAATAATGAGTGACTTTATGCCCATTCCTCAAATTCTTCCTAAAGTTCAATAATGCTAAGGATATTTGAAGTTCAAACTAAGTGCCAAGGCTCTTTAAAATAGCTTGTACTTTTAAAAAAATTACCACTACTGTGTGTGTGTATGTGTGTGTGTATCTGTCTGTCTGTCTGTGTGTCTGTGTGTGTGGTCATCATTTCTGAGCAATCAGGGCATTAAACAACACTAACATTTATTAAGGTTAATACCATTTACTTCTCTGTAATGCTACAAAATTTCAGAAAAAAAAACAAAAAGCTCACATGAGTTTATAGTAGAGTTACTAGCATAAATAACTTAACCTCCAGCTGAGATTCTGGCAAGAGAGAAGCCACCACAGTCATATCGTGGAGGATCCATATGGAACCCCACAGAGAATGACGGGATGAACAAGGATCCCACAGCCACAGCCATTAAATCAACACAGGATAAGCCAGTGAGACAGAAACCAATGATTTCGACACAAAGACCCCTAAGCTCACAACCTTAAAGCAAACTTATTATTCATCCACCACGACTCAGGGAACTATGCGGAAGAGGGGGCGGAAAGATTGTGAGAGCCGTGGTGGGGGAGACTATCCAGAGGTATGGACAGGAGAATCTGGCTGATTACTAGTCTATCCATGGTCCCCTGTCACAAGGACTGATCCAGACGACCCATGGAGGAGGTTATCCAGTGGAGGGGGGAGGAGAGGGCAGTGGGGAATTGGGGATAACAACTCATTGTTTGCCCACTAAATGTTGTAACTCATTATGGACAATAAATTAAAAAAATAACTCAACCTCCAGATACTCTTCAAAGCAGGAAACAAAACAATACCTATCCATCAAGATGGGCAAAACTAATTTATAATGAAGCACAAAACAGCACACTGCTAATGAGTTCAATCACCCTGGCCTGTCATAAGAGTTCAGATACAGATGTGAAGGTGATTATCAAATTTCACTGCTATACCATCTTCCTTGGATCTAATATGCTTTCAACTGTAAGTCACACCGCATTGTAGTATTTTGAGGGACCAGGGATACAGAACTACATAAATATGCACCTAAACTAACAACAGTCTGCATTTATCCATATTCCTTCCTCCAGTGGAGTGTATAATTTGGATTTTGGATAACCTGTGCCCAGAATGATAGCCTTGCATGTCTTCAGGATTGACAGTATTTCTTCGGGAACACACATGGATATCAGTGTGTCATCTGCAGAGACCTCAGAGTTTTGTTCTTTTTCTTAATCTAAAAAAGTATTCTAAAAGCCAGCTTCTTTTGAAAGTCTGCCAATAGCTTTTGAAAGAGTCATTGGCACCTAAGTGACAATCCTTCAAGCTTGTAAGTTGGTCTCCCCAACTTCCTACTTTAAGATTTTTATAATATAGCCTGAGAAAGTTAGCAGTTTCTAAATTCCTTTCATGGTATTGATTGACATGTGTCAATCATCTTTCTGGAAATGTGATGTTTCTTTCATTTTAATGATGTATCATCATGCCTTATTTTTGAAAACATTTGAATCAGCAGAATTCTAAATTTAAGCTAAAATTCCTTCCTCCTCCTCCCATTATTGATACTAGTATAAGGAATTCAAATGCCCTAAGAATGATTCAATCAAATAATTTTCATGTATGGACAAGTTCACACATCTTGAGGCAATGTAACATTCTAGTAACCTACCCTTCTGTTTGGCTACTGATAGAATTGTTTATTTTGAGAAGAATCTCAAACAAAGAAACATTAATGTGTAGTGGGAAGCATTTCAATGGCAAGGGAATACCATATAATAATGGCATTGATTTATTGATCACTTTTAACATGAGACAATTTATAACCCTTTAATATATACATATGCATATATATCAATATATATTATATATATATATATTAAACTTTTATTACAAATGAAGAAAACAGATGTTCACAAAGCCTTGGAAACTTTCCTGATAGCAAGTAACAAACCACATAGTTTGGAAAGAAAAGGCCCCTAATGCTCTTTACACAGCTCTGTTTCCCTAATCTAAACCTGAAAGTGAGAATAACCGTGAGAATAATTTAGTAGTATGTATTTTGTCCAGAAGGGCAGGCCTAGTATACTTTTCTACTCAACCAGGCTCCACCAGATTACATCATACAGACAATAACTGGCCTATATCTCTTCACAGTTACTGTTATCAAGACTTCCTGTCAACTATAGAAAGCTGGTTATTTAAAACATAGGTGTGTCTAGAGCTGAGCTGGAAACCTTCTCCCTGTTAACCTGCTGACAGAAAGCTGGTAAAAGCTACGGCTGCAGGCAGCCCTATGGGAAGAGAAGGCATCAATGGTGGTGAAAAGCAGTGGACCTTACAAGCCTTAAGACAGGGCAACCAGGTCAAATGTACCAACTGGGGCAATAATGGTGCATCTATTTTGGGGAAAACCAATTGCTCTCTGGTTGGACTGGAGGCCTGATAACACCTACACATAATGGGAGGAAAAGATGATGACACTGAAACAAAACAGGACTAATTGTAAGAAGGGGGAAGAGATATGAGGGATGGTGAGGAGGGAGTCATAATGGTTTATTGCCTATAATTATGGAATCTATCAATAAAAATTAAAAGTTTAAAAAATAAAACATAGGCATAATGGTTAAGTTTTGTTGTCAACGTAACCTTTAGTCTGCTTAGGTCAATTATATTTACAAGTACAGATATAAAATCCAAAGAAAGTTGTGGACAATAGAAATCAGAATCTTTTATAGCAATGTAGAGTCTGTGTAAGAAATGCCATAATGGCTTAAATTCAGGAGATTCATTAATGTAGTTCATTATATTACCTGATTAAAAGAGATATGCCATTATAGGAGCTGTCAGAGTTATGGTCAAAATTAATGTTATTGGCAGCAACAACCTAAATGTCCAATGGCATGGAAAGGTTATAAATTATTACCTATCCACTCAGCAGACACAGAAAGTCACTTTTATGGAAAACACATGAGAACTTAGAAAATACTTAAGATATTATTTTCATTAGGAAAATAACTACATGAAATGATACATAAAATTTCAATTATACAAGAGAACAAAGAAGAAACTAGAGGAAAAAAGACACCAAAACGTTAAAAGCATTAACATGCTATGCTAACATTTGTGGTGTATTTTAGTTCTTTTCAAGTTTTTTTTTT
>PVHP010017915.1:11526-33948 GCA_004024765.1 Zapus hudsonius | reverse complement strand
CCAATTTGACTTAACTATTAAATTATATAAAATAAGTAATAAGAATTAGACATCCTTATTAATAGAAAATTAGACATTTTTATGTAATGTCTCAGTGAATGTAGTTTTAAGAAAATTGACAACCCATATCTTTAATATTATGTATACGTTTAGGCAAAACACAATACCTTTCTCATATCTGGAAAATTTTTGCTACCTTGATAACTTTTGAATATCTTTGACAAGTCAACCTTCATAGAATTTTTTAAAACAGATTGAGGTAGCCTGAAAGAAAATAATAAATCTGTGGCATAGCTAAAATTAGAACCGAGCAGTTTTTCATAACAAACATTGACTTCTAGATTGCATTTCACGGAAAGGAGAGAAGCTAAGAATTCCCCGCTATAGCTCGCGGCCATCTCGTACCATTCTCGGCCTTGGCATCTGTGGAATTTTTTGCCTAACTTGCCCATCTGTTTGGCAGCCTCGGGGTACACAGAGCGCGGTTCTGCCCCCGTCTTCCCCCTTTCTATGCCATGCAGAAAAGAAGTCTACTTTTACATACCACCACTTTTGAATTATTTTCATTAAAACTAAAATTGCTCCCACTTTTATTTGGACTAGAGCAAAGCGTGTCCAGTCCCTCCTTCCCCGGGCTGCAGTCCCGGGAACGTCTCCATATGGGCCCATCTTTCTCATTTTGAACCTCAGTCGCTCTCTAGGCTAGGCGGCGCCACCTAATGGCGATCCCGGCTCCCTGCATTGTATCACACATTCCAAGGTTCAGGGACCATTGCAGCAGAAGAGGTGGTAGAAAGAATGTAAGAGCCAAAGGAAGGGGAAGTGCTTATAGTACTTTCAGACACAAAGTAGCCTTCATATTGATGACCTCACAGTAGTTGACACTACCTATACAAGACCTGCATAATAGGAAAAATGATGGCATCAAAGTAGAAGAGAGAGCAGGGTGTTTTGTGCACACCTTTAATCTCAGCACTTGGGGCAGAGCTAGGAGAATCACCATGAGTTCAAGGTCACCCTGAGACTATATAGTGAATTCCAGGTCAGCCTTAGCTAAAGTGAGACCCTATCTCAAAACAAAGAAAAGCAAAAATTTGAAGAGAGATTAGTTGGAAAGAAGGGATTCAGTGGAGAAAGGAGATTTAGGAGGGCAAAACTGTGGGGAGTGGGAGGGGATTATGGTAAGGTATATTCTCTATATTTATAGAAGCTGTCAATAAAAAGTTAAAATGAATCATTTTCAGAAGAGCTAAGTGACAAGCCAGATCCCGAACTGGCATGTAGTCCCCCAGGCCTCCACTGACTGTGTCACCCTTACGAAAGGCATGTGGCTCTGAGGAGCAGCTTATGTCCCCAAAACACCCTGTCACCCAGTGCTACACTTTCATAGAAAACAGAATTAGCAGATTCTTGCAAATGTTACATGACTTGAAAAAGCAGACTCTTGGGAGATCAGAGGCTGCACTATCCTCAAGGTCAAATGGTCTTCCCAGTCAACCTAACTATAGGGCATTTCTTTTTTGAGATCTTGATTGCAAGTTTATCCTTTCCTTTCTTTTATAAATAAAAACACAAATACTTGATTTCCTACTCTGTAGTATTTGCTTTGAATTTTCATCTTCCCTATTATAAACAATCATTTGAATAACAGTCAAACTATATGTCTGTGTACAGTCTTTTGCTGGTCTTAAGTAATGCTCACTCAGTTAACGTGTAAGTAATGTGAAGAAACACTAGCTTACCGTGTCTTTCCCAATAAATTGGGAGGTTTTATTAAATTTATTATTACATAGAAATAAGTCCTCAGTTTTACATTTTAAGAGCTACACAGTAGTCTCTTATTTGAGTTCTCACTTCCCAAGAATTAGTTATCAAGATCAACAGTGGCCCAAAAATGTTAGATAGAAAATTCCAGAAAATCTTTAAGTTTTAAACTGTGTACATTTATATGTAGCATGACAAAACTGTGCACTGTTCCACTCTATCCTTTCAAACCCGCCCATGATATGAAACTTTTCTTTATCCAGTGTATCTACACTGTATATATTACCTGTCCATTAGTCACTCCATAGCAATATCAGTTAACAGATTGGCTGTGCTTATTTTACTTAATGATTGCCCTAAAGCACAAGAGTAGCAATGCAGGGAATTCTGTCATGTCAAACAGAGTGCATTCTTTGAATGAACGGGTGAGAACACAAGAAGACATTTTCACAGAGACCACATTCACCTAACTTCCATTGTAGTATATTGTTATAACTGTTCCTATGTATATTGTTACTCCTATTAATCTCTTACTTGCTTAGTATATAGCTAAATGTTATCATAGATATATATGTATATCTATGTGTGTGTACACAAAAAAGCATAGTCTGTATAGAATTTGGTGCCATCTGCAGGTTCAGACATCTATTAGGGGTATTGGAATAAATTCCAAGCAGATAAGGGGGGCTTACTATATTCGCAAAATATTTTTAAAAGGCTATAACTAAAGAAAAATGCAAGGGCCATCCTACATTACAAAGTAGATCTTCTAAATATGTCCTACCATGAAGTCAGCTGTATACTGACAAATCAAGCCTAAGTTAAGCAGCTTAGTAGTGTTCCCCTCATGGCCTTCCCTGAAAGTCTAATAGCTCCACACAATTTCACTAAGAGCTTATCATCAATTCCCAGATCACAGACTATGAAAATTCTGTCTGTAGCTTGACATTAAGGGATTTTATCAGACTTGAAAGTAGGAGCCATTCTACTGACTTTAGGCAAATCTCTCCACAGCTCTTCTTGAGCACAGTACAAAACTTCTTGCACTCAATTCTCACCCCACCCCTCCATTCTTATCAGCTTTACAGAGATAAAGTGCCATTCTGCCATCAACAGCTCCAAAATATACCAGGAAAGCTGATGACATCAATGAAACTAGAAAAAATTCTATTCTCTTGGTTTCTAATCTAAATATTTGGTGGGCTTGATTTTCTTCCAATTAACTGCTTTTATTTAGCCAATAAGCCTTTTCTGGAAAGTTTTACCTCACATTTTTATCTATTGATTTAAACATCATGCCTCATTCAATTTTCTCATGAAACATTACTACTATATCTTAATGTGACATGCTTGTTTACTCTAAATCATTCATTACTGGAGAAAATTTAGTGTGAACATTAACTCTAAGTGAATTAGCTGGATTAGTCCAGTGTCAACTTGAGCCCATTAAGAAGCCACACAGCAGGTCTGAGGAGATAGCACAGTTGGCAAAGTACTTGCCTTGCAAGCATGAGGACCTGAACTTGATCCCTGGAACATATGTGAAAATGTTGGGTCTGGTGGTGGTATGCACTGGGCAGGCAGAGAAACAGTGAGGCTTGCTGGCCAATCTGTCTAGCTTAATTGGCATGCTCCAGGCCAGTAAGAAGCCTTGTCTCTAAAGAAAAAAGGTGGATCATGATTCTGAAAACAACACCCAAAGGTTGTCTTTTGACCTCAGCACACATGTACACACATGCACATGTATCTCCTCTACATTCATGTACAGAGAGAGAGAGAGAGAGAGAGAGAGAGAGAGAGAGAGAGAGAGAGAGAGAGAGAGAGAGAGAGAGAGAGAGAACACAATGAATTAGCTCTTGGTCTATTTGGAAACACCATGCTCTCAATGTCACCACTCAGCCACTCAGCAGCAGAGACACTGTATCACTGTATCTACTCAGCTTTCTCAGAGATGCACCCCCAATTTTTGCTTCTTAATGTTCCAAAGGCACTAAAAATCTGGCTTAACTGGCCTTAAAGAAAATTACCTTCTCAATTACAGCTAGGAAAGTATTTTAGTAGCTGTGTTTTCTCTGAAAAAGACATACCAAAAGATTTGCAAGCTACTTCACATCTATTATTCCCCATTGATATTTAATAATTCTACTTGCAAGTGCTGCAGTCTAATTTACCCCTTGCAAACTAGCAAGAATAAGATGATGTCCTTATCCTACAGTGTCCACAGGGATCTGCTAATATTTAGCACAAATGTGACTAGCCCAAAGGTTGATAGAACATGCCAAGAATTCATTCCCCCAAAAAGGATTTAGGTGCTTTGATTAGCTTATAGGAAATAAAGACCTCAGAAGACATTTTCTTTGAAATGACCTACAACCAGAGCTCTCAAAACTAAAATACACTTATAAGCATTCACACTAAACCATAATAGCCCTGTGCTGTTGGAGGAAATCTGATATACAAACGGTGTATGGCCTGCGCCTGTATGTTCTTACTCATGTGGCCCAGTAGAACCTAAGGGAATAAGCTGGGGAGAAATGAAAGCAGAGGGCAGTGGAGGAGACATAGACCAGTTGGTAGAGTGCTTGCCTTACATGCATGAGACTCTCCCTCAGTTGGATCCTGGGCACCACAAAAAAAGCAGAGGTAAATACTACCTTATGGATCTAAATCTCTGGAGCAATCCCTGCCCCCAAAAGGTGGGGGTAGTAGCTGAGGGAACAAGTTGTCTAAGATGCAGTGATGTTCCTTGGTCAAAGATTAACACTATTAAACCTACATCTATCTAAAGAGCCTGGTTTGTTAAGCCACTCCCTGTCTTACTTTTCACAGACACCCTAGACACTGTGCATATTTTAACATTCCTCTGGTCTGTACCAAACCACCAATTACCTGCCACTAAAATCTTTACTGAAACAGCATACAGCCACCACTATGGCTGTAAAAACCCACTGAAAGATCAAGGTACAAGAAAAGAGTTGAAGCAAGATTCTTTCCATCTCCCTAACCCTCTTTAGCTGCCAACAGTTGTCCTTAAGTCTCTGGAGGGTAAGAACAAAAGACTAATTCCCAAAAATAGAATTTAAACAACCACAGGCTATATTACACTAAGGGCTTCAGATTCTACCAACAATTGGCTAAGACTACATGCTACAGGGCCAGATTGGTGGGTCAGGGACACAGCACAGTGTCACTGGGGTCCTTCTGGGAAAGCTGCTCTAACCAGAGGGTGACAGGGGAAGTCAACATATAGAGCCAGAGCTGAAAGGTCATAGTGTTCAGGGCACTTCTATGTGAGCCAAAAATCAAGGGTGTGCAGCCGGACAAGGCCCTAGAGTGCATGTACTTGGCTTTCTAGAGTACCTTCTAGTCCCTAAGAAACCTGGAATCTGTTCTTCTTATTCTATTTTCTTTTTATTCTATTTTCTTGAATAATTCAGTAACTTCACCCTCACTTCTAAAAATGTAGTATCCCTTATCAAAAATGACTATGTTCTAAGACCTAAGTGGGTGCCTAAAACCATGGACAGCACCAAACCAAACACTAGTGTGTATATGTGTATGTGTGTGTGTGTGTATGTGTATACACACAAACATATATATCTGTGATGGGTGAATTTCGAATTTAGGCTCAGTAAGAGATTTCTGACAGTAATAATAAATTAGCACACATATAATGGATTGTCAAAAAAGTGTGGTGTTTCACTTGGGCCAGGAGAACCAGGCTGAATACTAGGCTATCCATGGTCCCCTGCCACAAGGACTGATCCAGACGACCCACGGAGGAGGATATCCAGCTGATTGGGGATGGGGAGGGGGGGCATTGGGGGAATTGGGGATAACAACTCATTGTTGGCCCACTAAATAATGTAACTCATTATGGACGATAAAAAAAAATTTTTAAAGTGTGGTGTTTGAGTGACATTATTCAGTAAAATCAGGGTTTCTTAACCTAATCAGGGTTCTGGTACTGTGATACCATGACAATCAATCGGATAATCAACACTAAGTGACGAATGGGTAGGTAGTAGTGTATACAGTGTGGATAAGCTAGACAAAAGGATGATTCATGTACTGGGCAGGATAGAACAGGATGGAACTGGAAAATGTGAGATTTCATCACTATGCTCTGAATGACAATTTTATGAATTTGTGGAATTTTTTATCTATTATTTTCAGATCATAATTGACTATAGATAAATGAAATCATAGATGGGGTCTACTGTAAATTAAATGAGCTGTTGTTCCTTCTACTCTGAAGGGCCTATCTGAAGACTCCTTCATAGATGAAGCAAGCAACAGAGCAATCACACACAGACACACACATATCATACAAGGCATTGTACCCATAGGTCTGGACAGGATCTCTGAATTCAAGAGCCTCATATGCATGGGTCCACCAGCATCTGCTTCACCTACTTGGAAGCAACTACAGGGGAAATGGAGCAATGTGGGAAAGTCTACCTTATTCACTGCTAGTGTGAATGCAAACTAGTACAGTTCACTATAGAAATCAGCATCAGGGCTACCATACAATCCAGCTATACCACTTCTGTGTAAATACCCAAAGGAGTATACCTTAATACTCAAACTGGATATAGATACAAAGTGACTCTAGAAATCACTATACTTCAGAGAAGTTTGCATGTCCATGTTTATTGCAGCAGTATTCATGATACTAAGATATAGAACCAGTCTAGGTATCTATCAACAGATAAATGGATAAAAATTGTAGTGTATATATACACAAGTGTTTTATTCAGCCATATAATTATGTCATATGTGGGAAAATGGATGGAACTGGAGATCATCATGTTAAGCAAAAGAGTCAGACTCAGATAAATATGCTTTCTCTCATATGTATAATCTAGATTATATATATGCACACACATACACACCAAATATAACATGAATGTAGAAGTTGGACTACTTAAGGAAATAAAGGATCTAAAAAAGGGGGCAGCATAACAGAAGGATAATGAATAAAGACAACACTTGTTTTCTATCTTATGCAGAATCTTGATTTAAATATATTTATATACATATGAAATGAAAGCAGAAGGAAGAGTAATGGAGGGGGCAAATATGAGCAAGTACAATGATATTTATATATGAAAATGTCAAAATGAAACCCATTATTTTGTATGCTAAATAAAAATTTCAAAAAAAAATAGAGCAGCACCAGAGGACCTATTAGAAATGCAGATTCTCTGGCCCTAACCCAAACCCACTAAACGGGAAGTCATAGGCTGTGGCTCAGCAGCCTTATTTAACAAGCCTTTTTGGTTCTGTTGCACACTGTACTGTGAGGAACCATTGTCCAAAGGAACAAGAAAGGATGCCCCATAGTAAGGTTATAGGAGGTCCTGAGGTCCTGGAAAGCAGTGGGCTAGATCTGAACTCTTGGGGATGAGCATGGGAGCAAAGGCAGGGATTTTCCCATAACCAATTCCTCCTTACCCACTGCCTTCCCACAAAGGAAGAGCTGATTCTATTCAGGAAATACTATAGCAATGGAAGGCTTGGAGAACATGGCAGTGCAGAAAATGATTAAGAAAAGATTAAGGCTTATCTTCTTGACTCACTCGATTCCTCCTTGACCTAATAAGCCTGGCAACTGGGAAGATGTGAGAAGGATGCACAAGTCCCAACCTCACAAACTCCTCAAGGACCTGGGGACTGGGGAGACCACTAAACAAGAGATAATGACTCTTAAGAAAAGTGGTTAAAGTGGACAGAAAGTCCAGTCCATGTGGTCTGAGAAAGGTATCCTCACTTCCATGACCATGAGTTTCCCTCTAGGAGGAGTAGTGAGTTATAGACTGTTTAAGCAGTAGGGGCTTCCTTGGGGGGACATATTATATGGCTGCTTATGAGGGCAGAGTTAACTAGAAGAAGTTTAGGGATGACAGAACAGATGAGGACGTTGTTCAGTTTTCCTACTTTCTATTTTACTGCTGCTTAGTAAAAACCCACGCTTCAGCCAGGAGTGGCAGTGGATGGCTATGGTCCCAGCCACTCAGTAAAATGGGGCAAGAGGCTCCCTTGAATTGAAGCATTAGAGGCCAGCCTCTACAATATAGTAAGATTTTGTCTCTGAGTAAACAAAGCTGTACTTACCTTTTCAGTGCCACTGTCATTTATTTATTTCACTCACCAAAGAAATCAATGTTCAAGAAGATGAGAAGTAGCTAGATGCTCTAACATTACTGGTTAAGGGCACAGATTTCCCATTATCTTCTCAGCCTTAGATTTACTTTACAAGAAAACAGTGCTTTAAATCTGTTATCTGCAATAATTAGCATTTATCTTAGGAATCATTTTTAAAAGTACTGACTGGTGCATTCATGACCCCATAGTATACTAATAACTCCACTGAGGAGGGCCCTTTCAGTGGATTGGGGGGTGGGAGAGGGAACATAAGAATACAACCCAATAGAAATATGATAAATATGTAATATGTTGATACAATAAAGTTCTTAATAAAAATATTACCAAGATATACCATGAAAAAATATGACTCAGTAGGTCTAGGGCCTTTTGAGAGATCTGCTATTGTTCACAGGCTCTAGGTGATTATATTGTATTATTTTGTATTTTATAATCATAAAACTATCTTTAATTTTTAAATGAAATTTTATATGAAACATCCAGAAAAGGCTTATCTATGTAGTCATACGGCAGGCAATTTGACTGGGGATATGAATGAAAATTAACTATAAATGAACATAAAGAAACTTATGAGGTAATAAAAATGTTCCACACTAATATGGCAATAGTTTGTGTAAGTGAATAAAATTACTAAAATAAATAAAACTATGTACTTGAAATCAGTAAATTATATGATTTAAATATGCTTCATTAAAATCAGTTTCTAAAATATTTTAATGACCAAGTATATTTTTAAATGATCACACAGTACTTCTAAAAAAACTGAATGATTTTTAAAGCACTAATAATTTGGGGATAAGGAGAATAGGGAGTTTCTGTGAAATGGGTGTATAGTTTCAGTTTGAGAATATGAAGGTGTTTTTGAAGGAGGATTGTGATGATGGTTGTGAGACAATAAGAATATACTTAATGCCACAGACCTGCTATTTTAAAAATGGTTAGAGCCGGGCATGGTGGCTCACGCCTTTAATCCCAGCACTTGGGAGGCAGAGGTAGAAAGATCACCGTGAGTTCAAGGCCACCCTGAGACTACATAGTGAATACCAGGTCAGCCTGGGCTAGAGTGAGACCCTACCTCAAAAAACAAACAAAAAAAAGTGGTTAGAATAAAGCCATGTGTGATAACACACACCTCTAATCCCAGTGCTCAGGAGGCAGAGGTAGAAGGATTGCTGAGTTCATGGCCAGCTTGAGACTACAGAGTGAGTCCCAAGTCAGCTTGGGCTTGAGTGAGACCCTACTTTGAAACAACAACAACAAATAATTAGAATGATAAAATCTATCATTATGTATATCTTATCATAATAATAACAATCTTAGAATAATTAATTATAATCACTAGCTAGTTTAAAGAGATACTGATGAAGAATTTCTTTCCCTGCATTTCTTTTCCAAGGCTCAGTCATATCTTGGTGTTTTCACAGTAGTAGGTCAACCAGAAGTCCCCCTCCCCAATAGATATGGCATCATTTTAATTCAAAGAACTTGGGAATGGGGCCTTATTTTGGAGAAAGATCCTTTGCAAATAGAAAGGATCTTGAGATATAAAGAGCACATTGAATCATCTGGGCAGTCCCTAAATCCAATGACAAGTGTCCCTATGTGAGACAAACCAAGGGGAAGTTACACATAAGAGGTGATGTGAAGATGGAGGCAGATTTGGAGTGGCATGGCTACAAACCAAGGAAGTCAAAGAACATCTGGGAGCCAGCCAAGGCCGGGGGAGGCCAGGAGTACTTTCTCCCCTAGAACTATCTGAGGGCACTTTGGTTTGGGACTTCCAGCCACAGGATCTGTGAGGTTCATTTCAGTTGTTTTTAGCAATTCAGTTGGTGTAACTTGTGGTAACCAGAAGAAACTAATCCACCCCACAATGAGACCTCCAGTACTGGTTGCAGCAGTTCCACTCAGATCCCAGATCACACCCCAAGACAACCAGAGATGGGCTAGCCATGGTGGCATGAGGGAAAGAAAAAAAAGGTTTGCACATGCAGGCATCGCACAAGGTCCTCAGATATATGCCTGTAATTGCAGCCTCTGAGGAGGGCTAGAGAGATAGCTCAGCAGGTGAGTGTGCTTCCTGTGTAAGTGTAGGAGTGTGTGGGGCCTGAAACCACCAGAGTTCCAACCTCCAGGTCTCACTTAAACACGTGGGTGTGGCCCATTCCCATAAATGGGAGCATAGACCAGGGAAAAGCAGTAAGCTCCAGTATCAGTAAGAGATTCTGGCCCAAAATAAGAACAGGTAGAAGAGTGATGGAACTGGACACCTGACATTCTGCTCCCCTCACTGCAGGCAAGTGCATGGAGCACTGAAAGGGCACATACCTGTGTATACAGCACGCACAAACACATCACATATACACAGGCAAAAATAAATAAAATATGAAAAAGAGGAAGAAGATTGCTTGAGCCCAGCAGGGCCAGCCAGAGCAACATGGCAAAACTGGGTCTGGAAAAATTATTAAAATAAAGAAAAAATACAATAGGAAAAGGAAAAGGGAAATGGGGAAGGGAAGGGGAAGGGAAGGGGGAAAGAAAAAGGGAAAGGGAAAAGGAAAAAGAAAGGAAGAAAAGAAAAAAGGGGAGGGGAGGGGAAGGGAAGGGAAGAAAAGAGAAAGAGAGAGAGAGACGGGGAGGGAAGACGGGAGATAGGCGAGGGAAAGAGGGAGAGAGAAAAGGAAGGAAGGAAGGAAGGAAAGAAGGAAGGAAGGAAGGCATGCTAACAATACAGGAGTCACAGAAAGTTCCTCAAGACAAGGTTCTTCGAGAAACACCTACAAAACATAACATTCTGTGTGGGACCTTGCTGAGAGGCATGGAGGACACAGGGTTAAAGGGAAGTTGAGATTGGCCTGGAACCCCTATTATCTCATCCTGAGACTATCAGGAGTTCTGCTGGCTCCTTTCCTCCCCAACTTCCAGCCAACTGGTGGGCCCCAGCAAGCCCTGATAAGCCCAGGCATTTTAAGGCCTGAGTTAACTACAGTTCACATAATTCAGCTATAAGGTAATAGCAGGCCCAGGCGATGAGAAAGTCCTTCCAGCTTATCTATGCAGCTGGCCCCTTCCAATCCTCTCTTGACCTATATCAGCAAAAAAGCTCCTACATCCCAATGAGACAGCCACAGGCCACCTTGCCCTTGCCAATCCCCTTGACACATATCCACCTGCCTCTCCTCCCTTCTGCATAAAAACATCTTCCCCGACCTAATAAATGAGCTGTTCACTGAAACTGTCTTCAGAGTGTTCTTCCTCTCTCGTACTCATAGCTGTCCTAAGACTCTGTCCACCCAGTTCTGCAGATGAACAGGGGTGTTCATGCTCAGTGACCCACCAAGTAATCTACGGACCCACAATTCTGGAGAATAACACAAAACTTCAAAGGTTATCTGAAAGAATTCCTTTTTACAGCATAGCTGTTCTTTGCCACAGTCTGGTCACCATTCTCACAGTTCTAACCATCAAGGGACACTTGCTGCCACGTGAGGCTCTCGCACACAGATCTCAGCTCTCTTAGTGTTTTTTAAATGACACAAGATAGGGTTACAGCACCATCCTACAATCACAGAAGACTCAGCCACCTCAAAAAATAGCCATTATGGTTCACGGATGCTAGAAGCAACTCACACCCTTTTGCTCATTGCAAACCCCATATTTTAAAAATTTTTTTTCTTTGTAAAGCATTTAGTGATACTGTAGCATAGTAGATCCCAGAACTACTCTCTGAAAACGGGGAATAAAATCAGATCAGTGCATTTTAAATGTCTATTTGTATTCACTAACTCATCTGAGAAAACATCACTTCTCAGTCTTTTGGCTAAGATCAAGTGCAGCATCTTAGAAAACAAATGAGTGACAATCTTGAGGAATTAAAAACAAAAAAGTCACCTAATTTTACTAATTTAACTATTAAGTCTAAACATTTGTAGCTGAAATAAATTGTATCCATAGTCTTAAAGTTCTATTCCAAGTACATCATGCAATCAGTTCACTGTTTTTAATTTTCCAGGGGTTACTTCCAAGACATTAGGGAACTCAATTTCCAAGAGAGTCTTGGCATTCAAAAACTAGCATGATTAATAAATCTTTACTGGAAAATCCAGGCCATTATGTTTCCCAAATCGGTTTAAAATGAACCCATATCAATTATTTGACAACCATTTAGTTGCAAACAGGAGACTTTTAGAAACCAGGTTTAAAATAAAAATGCACAAACTGGCACAAAATTCAGCAAATCAACATGATCCAATGCTTAGATCACATCTCCTTCCACACTTTCTTTACCAGTATTTTAATGCCTAATTCCAGCACCTTTGTTCTCTCAGTTTTCCATTGCCTTAACTACTTGTCATTGTAAGATTGCAATTAAGATTCTTTGTGAAGATGACAATGTCAAGAGGTGGCTTGTTTTCTATATCTGTATTTCTAGGACATGTGGTACACAATTAAACAAACTTAAAATAACTTTTTAGATGGTGGCTTTTCTGTTAGTCAAAGAATCTAATTACTCCACAAGGAAGAAGTCTCAAATCCAAATGTTATTTCACAGAAACTATTATATTCTAAGATAGTTCTATTTGGGAGCGACCACCTCTATGATATAAGTTCAGGGGCACTGAAGGATATCTATCCAGGGACTGGTGGGGTGGCTCAGTAGATAAATAAATTGCCTTGCAAATGTGAGCACCTGAGTTTAGATCCCCAGAACCCACAAAAAGCCAGACTATAGCCAAGAATCTGTAACCCCATTGTGTCCTTGGCAAGAAGGAAGGCAGAGACAGAAGGATTACCCAGAAGCTCACAGGCCAGATAGACTAGCTTGGAAGAATATAGTGAAAGGTGAGCACCAACATCCAAAGTAGTCCTCTGACCCCCATACATGCACCATGACATGTATGCACCTGCACTCACACACATGAGCATCTACCCCTCCAAAAAAAGATGTGTACCCCAAACTCTGTTCCTCAGTCCTCTATGCTCCAGTCTTTGAGTCTGAAAATTTCAACATCAGATTTAATAATGGTCCCAGACAACACTTGGATCACAGAGAAGCTTACATCTCATCTGATTCGATTCCTGAATTACACAGTGATATATCTTGCCGTAAGTATCCCTGCTCCTATAAAAATATTTCCTAAGCATCCACCCTGTATCTAGCACAATACCAGGGAATGGAAAAAGGAAAAAGGAAGACTCAACTACACCCCGTGCCTGTTTCTCTAAATTCATAATCTCATCTAGTGAGAGACAAAATTCAATGTAAGAGCTTTCAAAGGAAAAGGTGTGCCTACTCACAAGGGCAAAAATAAAAGTTTTCTGGTCTCTGTTTGGTATAAATATGTTCAAGTTGTCCAGGTATGGTGGTACATGCCTGTAACCCTAGTACTTAGGAGGCTCAGGCAAAAGGATTGTCGTGAGTGTTAGGCTAGCCTAGACTACATTGTGAGTTGTGGGCCAGCCTAGGCAAGAGTGGCAGCCTATCTAAAAAAAAAAGATTTTATTTTTCAATTGCTTTAATTATTCTCTTAACTAGAAGATCATATTATGCTAGTACATTCTGATTGGTATAGCATGGAACTATAAACCATAAAGCCCTATATTCTAAGATGGTGCAAAAGGTAAACTTGGCCCAATGTCCCTCAATTGATGAGTGGGTAAATAAGATATAGCCAATCATGCAATAAAATATCACTCATCCTTAAAAAGAAATGACATTCTGATACATGCTAGAGCACAGACAAACATGAAGTATGTTAAGCTAAATAAGCCAGTCATCAAAAGACCAATTATATGATCCTCCTTATGCGAGCTATGGAGAGCAGTCAAATACACAGAGACACAAAAGAAAGAGGTGAAGAACGGGATTTGCTCAATGGGTACAGAGTTTCAGTTTTGCAAGATGAAAAGGTTCTGAAGATTGAAGGCACAGCCATTCAGATAAAGTACTTCACTCTACTTAACTAGAAACTAAAATGGGTAAGATAGTAACTTTTATGTTATGTGTATTTTAGTTTTAAAATTTTGAGTCAAGTCAAATGAGCTTAATGAGATAATCCAAATTCCATTTTTCAAAAAGTTTTTACCACCTCAAGCACCAAATTGCCTGTGTGCCTGTCATCAGGGTAAGACTCTGGAGGCTGGAGTAGTAATTCCAAATGTAGACTGTGGTTTCCTTATATGAAATACTTGTAAGTAGAACTATTTCACATTTATTTGGATTAGTTGTTGTTTTCTTTAGAATATATATATATATATATATATAATGATGTATGCTTAGGTTAGGAAGCAAATCTAAACACAAAATTTGTTTATATTTTTTATTTTCCTTTATGCCTAAAGGTAACTTTATACACTATTTTTAGTGAGCCTATATTTTGACTATGCCTTGTTATAAGAGATCAGTAGAATTTTCAACTTGTGGTATCATGATGGTGTTTAATTTAAAACAATTCAGATTCTGACGAATTTTGTGTTTCAGATTTTCAGATTCAGGAGAGTCCATCAGAAATATAAGAAGAAAGACATTGCCTTACAAATAATTGAGATCAGTGGGTGTGAAGAGAGAATAAGGAGGAAGGAGGGTCAATGGGACTAAGCTGATTATTAAAGGTAGGGGACAGGTACAAAGGGTTCACTCAGCCAGCTTCTCTCGATGTATATTTGAAACATCTCTAGCTATAATCAACAAAAATATAAAAATAGTTAAGAGAATGTTATTCTCTGGGAAAAGGACTTATTTATTAGATGTCTAGTACAGCTGATTATCTTCATTCATTACATCACAGCCAAGGAGAGACCCTAAGACACTGATGTCAACTTAACGGCAGCAGCAACATGACCAACTACTGTTGTAATCATACCTTTCTCTTTGAACTTTTTGAACCGAACACATTTATGTCATTCAACTCTCTCTCTCTCTCTCTCTCTCTCTCTCTCTCTCTCTTTCTCTCTCTCTCTCTCTCTCTCACACACACACACACACACACACTGTCTAGATCTCATTCTCCTAGTCTACCACTTTCAGGAAATTACTACTGCCATTCCTAATTATTAGTTTCTTGGGGGAATCATTCAGTTTCTTTAAGCAAATCCCATATCCTAGCATACCACTGCCACTGTCACACACCTTTATCTCACTTAATACATCAGAAAGGTCTTACCATATTGGTAAAAAGCATCCGCATTCTCTTTTTTTCTGGCTATAAATTACCATTGTGTGGATATAACATGATTTATGTATGCCACATTGACAGATATATTTACTTATTAGAATTCATATCATATCTACCTTGCAGAAAAAATTTTAAACACTGAAGATAGGAATGGTAGCAGATGCTTATAATCCTAGTACATGGATGGTTGAGATAGAAGGATCAGGAGTTCAAGACCAATCTTGGATACATAGAGAATTTAACATCATTTGAGAATATGGTGACCCTATCTCAGAACAAAACAGGCAATTCCTTATATTCCACAGATTAATGATATCATGTTAATATTACCTCAGGTTGGTATTCACCCTTCTGTTCTAGGATCTATGCTTCACAAAATACAACCCCAGCTAAGATAAACTCTTCCACAAAACCATTCTGGATCATTCTGGCCCACAAATAGCATTGTCACTTACATACTATATACTTTCCCATAACTGTGCATGTATTGCTGCCTATTTTTCAACTGTCTGAAATGAACTGTGCTATCCTGGAGGCCAGAGCCACTGACTCTACTGCTACTATACTCTGCGTGGCACATAGCAGTTTCAACAATTATTAAAAACCCATTATCACTAGTAAATCCATCAGTTGCTCAGGAATCACAGGTTTTCTAGACCTAGATGCCCTTCAGAGAAGATTCTAGCCAGTTTTCCCTTTGAATTATCATAAAATCATAATCACATTGTGATTCACTGCCAACAAAAATCCAACTCCAACAAACTGAATCATCTTGGCATGCTCTGTACACAGAACAGGAAACATCATGATATTCGGAAGGTGCCGGACATCAATTCACAGGCACAAAATGATATTTAAATAGCATCTGTGGTGGGGACACAGCCAACACATACAAGAAAGTTACAAGTAACACTGATGTAGACAGGAGAGGCGTGCACTCACACTTTTAAGGATAAATTAAGTTCGGCATAATTCTTAATCACATTTTCATTTTACTCCTCAATCTACTTCATTCATTCAGTCAATCTATATTGAGGCTTGCTGGGGAAGGCCTACAGAGAAGGTGACTTCTGAGGTGAAACCTGCTTGACAAGCAGGAGTGGCAGACTAGGTTGAGAGGTGCGGGGGGGGAGGGGGGGCTTCCAGCTCTAGGCAGAGGTACACAGATGGCAAAACAGATTCCAGTATAACATCTGCTACAGGTTGAATTGTATTCCCTTAAAAGTGATTCAAAACAGGGCTGGGAAGATGGCTCTGTGAGTATTAATGCTTGCATGAGGACCCATGTTTGTTCTTCAATATGCACATGCCTGTAACCCTACTGCTAAGGGGGTAAAGACAGGAGAATCACTCGGGTTCCCTGGACTGCCAGTCAAATCAAAAAACAGGGCACTCTAGGTTCAGTGAGAGACTCTATCTCAGGGAAATAAATGAAAAAATGACAGGGGGAATCTACCCAACATCTTCCTCTGGCCTCCACACATCTGTGCAGGGGGCATGCACATCTGCATGTACACATATGCATGCTCTGCTTACTATACACATAAAAGGAAAAAAAAAGATATTCAAGTTTTAATTCCCACGACCCAAGAATGTGATATTATTCAGAAATAAGGACACTGTAGACAATCAGATCAAGATGAGTTCTTTTGGGTAGACCCAAATCTGATATGACTTCTGCAAAAAGGGGAAATTCCAACTGATCCAGACGAACCATGGAGGAGGATATCCAGCTGATTGGGGATGGGGGAGGGGTAGCATCAGGGAATTGGAGAAAACAACTCATTGTTTGCCCACTAAATGATGTAATTCATTATGGACAATAAAAAAATAAATAATCAATTAAAAACAGTAAATTCCAGCTGGGTGTGGTGGTTCACACCTGTAATCATAGCATGTGGGAGTATTCTATGAGTTCCATGCCAGCCTGGGCTACAGTGTGAGACCTGACCTCAAAAAAGCAGAGAAGACTATGTGAAGATGAAGGCAGAAATCAGGTTGATGTATCTACAGGCCAACAGAATAATAGGAAACCATCAGAAGCTAGGGAAAGGTGTGGAATCGTCACCCTTGCTGATCTCAGAAGAAAGCAATCCTGCTGACACCCATATCTGAACCTTAAAGTTTCCATTGGTTACACACCTCAGTCTGTGGGCAAACTAATTGTTATGGTTTGAGTCTGAAATGTGTCCCCAACCCACCGCACACTGGTGCTTTGAATGTTTGTTCTTTTTGGCTGGTGGGGCTGTTTGGGGGAAAATTCTAGAGCACATTTAGAAGGTGGGGGCCCTGCTGGCAAAAGTAATTCCCTAGTGTCAGACCTTTGAGGGTTGTCAGCCAAGTCCCTAGTTCTGGTCACTTTTGGCTTCCTAGCCTATGACCATATACACAAAAGCTATCACACACTCCTTATACCATGGACTGAGCTACTGTACTGTGCCTGCCCCACTATTATGGGTCATGACTTTTTGAAACCATGAGTCAAAATAAATCTTTCTTTTCTAAGTCTTTTCTATCAGGTATTGTTTCACAGTGATTAAAAAAAGCAAGACACTAATACACAAAGGCTAGTAGGTGTGGTAAATATTCACAGGACTCCAATCAATTTTAGGAGCACATTCCCTGTCCTAAATGAAATCTTACCTGGAACTTCAGCATGTTAACAGATGAAAAGGATAAAAAGTCACTCAAAAGGAAATATTTCATTGCTTGTTAAACCTATGAAGTACCTACCTTCTCAGATCTCATGAGTTCTTAGTATCCCCATTTGAAAAGAACTTAGGAGAAATGTACAGGAGAAAATCTCTCAAACAAAGTTGGAGACAGAAAATCATGATATTATTAATTCACTACGGGGGAATGCCTATATTAGTTACTTTTATCATTTCTGTGACCACGTATTTAACAAGAAACATCTTAAGGGAAGAAGAGTTTATTTGGTCTTGCCGTTTGAGAGTACAGTCCATCATGGTGGGAAGTCATCTGCTTTCACAGTTAAGAAACAGAGATACATGGATGCAGGTGCTTGGCAGAGTTGCTACTTTTTGTTCAGTCTAGGACAGGGTAGATTGTTCCTCCTTTGTTAAACCTTTTCTGGAAATTCCCTCACAGTCAGTCCCAGAGGTGCATTTCCATGATGATTCTAAATCCAATTGCATAAATGAAATTCTACCCTTGTGTTGCTATTTTATTAACCAACAGTTTATGCTAAATAGAGAAAATGCCTGATGGAAACAAGTGGTATACCATTGGTGGAAGGTCTATTGAGAATGTCAATCAAAGTTTTAAGGGCATGGGTTCTTAACTCACCTACTCCATTGGTGTGCACTTATTCCTCAAATAAACTCATAAAAGAGTGATTTATTGCAGGAGAAAAATCTTAGTCCAAACCCAACTGAGGCACCAATTAAACAGAATAAGGTGCTAAAGCAGAAAAATACATTAAGTAAAAAAAAATGTCAATTGGTTTATACTTTGCATATTGCTGCTGAATTCATGGTTTTTAAAGCATTTTGTATATGTAGGAAAATTCTAGAGAATGAAAAATCAAGAAGTGGAACAGTAGGAAACTTTAAGCTATTCTATTATTGCTGGCTGTTTCTAACATGGATGTGTAATTCTATAATTTAAAAGATATATAAGAAAAATTTATGGGCAATGAAAAGGCAGCTTGAAACCTCTCTCAGTAGTGAACAGCATCTTAAAGGAAGATTCAACAGTTTTTGCAGGAAGTAGCACAACACACGTAAGAGTGGGCTTTGAAAACAAGGCATGAAAGTGAAACAGTTTCTTATTAGTCATTCTTTAGAAAATTGAAAAAGGTTCCACATCTAATTCTTCAAACCTAGACCATAACCAGATTATCAGTGAAATTTTCAGAATTTAATAGGCAAAGATGTATGTGTGTTTTCAAAATAAATCCATAACATTATGAATTAGATGCTTCTATCAATGAATCTTAAAAATTATAGTGATTGTAATTTCGATACGGAGAAAAGTAAGCTGTGAAGGGCTTAAGTACTCATGAGTACTCAGTTTTGTTTGAAATTGCAAAAAAATTGAAACAAATCAAATGAACACAACAGGAAACAGTGAATGAATAAAGTGAACAGTAGCCATACAATGAAATAACCTGTAGTCATTGGAAACTTTGTCACTATGTATTACAGATATGGGGAAAATATCTGTGGTATATTAAAGCTTGAAAAGCTGATTGTGGGGCTAAGAGAGATGGCTAAGTAGTTAGAGGTGCATGCTTTCAGAGCCTGACAGCCTGGGTTCAATTTCCAAGTACTCACATAAAGCCAGACACACAAACTGGCACATGTCTGGAGCTTATTTGCAGTGGCAGGAGTCCCTGGCACACCCTTCTCTCTCTCATATATATATATATATATATATATATATATATATATATATATATATATATATATATATATATATATATATATATATATATATATATATGATTATGGGGGCTGCAGAGATGGCACAGCAGTTTTAACCTTTAGGCACTTGCTTGCAAAGCTGGGCAGAAAGTGATGCACACATCTGGAGCTCATTTGCAGCAAGACACACACACCTGAAAAGAAGCTGATTAGCGTAACTTTGTTTTTGAGGGAGGTTGAGACTGAGTCTTATGTAGCCCAGAATGACTGAAAACTAGCTGCAAACACCTGATATTTCTGCTGGATTTCAGATGTGTGTCACCAAACATGGATATTATAGCATTTTTAACATGAAACTGCTTGAAAATGATAACAAGGAGTATACAGTTAGACCCAAATGTTGAAAAGGGCAAGAAGGAGATAAAGCAAATTGTGAACTGTGGTAATCACTAGACAGCAGAATTGTAGGATACTTTGCATGTATTTTAGTTGATTGCAAACATGGTTTTATTTTAAAATTTGAAAGCAGAGACTGATATGTGTCCATGTGTGTGTGTGTGTGTGAGAGAGAGAGAGAGAGAGAGAGAGAGAGAGAGAGAGAGAGGCAGAGGAGGAGGAAGGAAGAAAGAGAGAGAGAGAATGAATATAAAATATGAATTAGGGCATGCCAGGGCCTCTAGCCACTGCAAACCAACTCCAGATTCACATGCTACTTTGTGCATCTGGCTTTATGTGGGTAGTAGGGAATCAAACCCAGGGCATTAGGCTTTACAGGCAAGTGCCCTATTCACTGAACCATCTCTCCAGCACTGCAAACACTTTAAAAGAAACTTTAAGAAATGTTATCTATCTTCCTCCTTCCTTCATGGGAAAGATTTCAACATGGAATATGTCACTTGCCAATGCATTATCTCCCTCCCTCTTCCTTCCCTCTCCTGGTCCTTTGCTGGTCTTTTACTGGCTTTTTAAAGCTTTACAGGCTGGAGAGGGGAAAGGAGACAGGGCTAATATTCTCAAGGTTATTTTTACCTCTTTCACACGCAGCTATTACATTAACTTAGTGCTTTCTAATCAGAGTTGCCTGTGCACCCCAGAAGACATTTAGCAGTCTCTCCAAACACTTGTCACAACCTGTGCTACTGGGATCTAGTAGGTAGAAATCAGAATGCTGCTAATCATCCTTCAAAACAAAGGTCAGCCCCCACAAAAGACTGAACTATACCAAAAGGTCAGCAGTGGATGAGAAACACCATGTCAGGCTAATGAGTCTTTGGGGGACTAGCTAATCTTCCAAGAACAACACACTTCAACGGCTGTCTAGAAACACTTGGCCAAGAGCCACTTCAGGCACCAATCAGGGAGGCAGACTCCCTGACATGAATCTGGGCCCACTATCCATTTTCCAGGTGTACAACAGCAGGCAGGTGGCCATGCCACACTGCTGAACTCCACACTCCTCTAAGTTGGGAATCATGTCACACACTACCCAGGACAGTACCAGAAGCTTCAACACAATGATAAAAGAGAAAAGGTGGTTTTGGGTTTTTTTTTTCCCCACTGTACAATCCACTTCAGTACTAGTAATCTACAGGTGCAGAGGCCAGACAATGGTTCAGGGCCAGTTTGGTCTGACATGGGAAACTGAGAAGCCCAGGGGGATAGGCCTGCCATAAATCCCAGCCCATGCATGAAAAAAGATTTTATAAACTGCACAGCACCACACACAAGTGAATGCCATTATCATTCCAGTACCCTAATTGTCTAGGCTTACCAGTGAAAACACACAGAGGATTTCAATAGGTCTTTGCCTAAAACACTCCCACTTCCCCCAAGTCAGTCAGTCACTTCAGATGTCAATTCAATGGTGTTTTTTTTTTTGTTTTGTTTTGTTTTTGAGGTAGGGTCTTGCTCTAGTACAGCCTAACCTGGAATTCACTATGTGGTCTCAGGGTGGCCTTGAACTCATGGCAATCCTCCTACCTCTGCCTCCCAGGTGCTGGGATTAAAGGTGTGCACCACCACGCCCGGCTTTTGATGGTGATTTTTACTAAATATCAGACTTCATAAACACCACAGAGTGTCCAAATATGTCTTCCTTGATTTGAATCATGAGGCAGCAGAACCTAGTGATTAAATGACAAGACCTGGCATCAGACTCCTGGGCAACAACCCCAGCTCTACCACTCACCAGGTGTGTGACCACAAAAAGTGGTGTGGCCTGGCTTCTCTGCACCAGTATCCTCATCTGTCTATCCAAAGGGGAACAGATCTGAAGCAGGCTGTTTGAAGTGGAAGGAGGCATGGCCGATGTCAATGCTAGGATAACAAGTGTACACCTGCACCATCCCCAAGCGCACAGAAGACATAAGGTCCCAGTAAAGCAAAAGATAATGGCAGCATCCTCACAGAAATGTGATGACCAAATCAGATAAATGAGGCAAAGCACACAGTACAGTTTCATTAAACGCCAGCCATGATTATAGTCCCTTCTTCCCCAAATTCATTCAGCAAGTCCTTACTGCCCAGGAACGACTCTGGGTGTAGAGAAAATAAAAAAAAAAAGTCTGGGTACTGCCACTCCCTGTCAGTGACAGAGTTCTTCCTCTTGTTCCAAGTTTTTAATTCTCAAGACTTTTCTTACATGCACACAGTCCTGACACATGGAGAATTAAGCACTAAGCCAGCATTAGAGGTGTGAGTTAAAAGTCTACTATGCAGGGATGGAGAGATGGATTAGCTGTTAAGGCACTTGCCTCCAGTGCCTAAGGCCGCGGGTTCAATTCCCCAGATCCCACATAAGCCAGACCCACAAGGTGGTGGCCCTGGTGCATTCTCTCTCTCTCCCTCTCTCCCTCTCTCCCTCTCTCCCTCTCTCTCTCTCTCTCTCTCTCTCTCTCTCTGCTTGAAAACAAATAAATTAAAAAAAG
>PVHP010017915.1:0-11426 GCA_004024765.1 Zapus hudsonius | reverse complement strand
TAATTTTGGATAGTATGCCCAACAAGACAGCCTGTTGGAGCCTACACGTGCAGTTTCTCTGGATGGCTTTTCCACTGAGATGCACCTATCTTCATCTTTTGCCAGGAAATCAGCAGTTTTATTCATTATGCTGAAACAGTTTTCTTTAAATGTCAATACTCACCAGGAGAAGTGGACAGTCTTTCTTTTACACAAATGTTCATTAACCTCCAGGGGCTTGGGGCCCTTAATCACAAATCCTCTTTCCCTTTCTCCCTCCCCCACTTCCATTTCAATAAAGTTAGCCTCCATTACTACGATTATAAATCCTCCCACCTGAACATTTTCATATGCAACTGTGGCGCCTTGCCCTCCCCTGCTCGTCCTCACTCATAGTTTACCAGACTCATCCTCAGCCACTCCTTTTTTGGTGCCAATTTCTGGTAGCCAACCATTAGGGAAGCTGCTTTCTACTACTTTAGCAATTGTGAAATTTACAACTCCAGCCAAGCAACAACTCTGGGAATATGAGACACCAACCTCCACAAAGAGAGGCTCTATCAAAGAAACTGGATGTGCATAATTCAGAACAAAGTGAGGGCCTCATCATTTCTGTTGTACTCCACATCTCCGCCTTGATTCAGTAACGCTGTAATCAGTGGCAAGTGTTTTGGTATGATGCTGGCTACACAGGCTTGCTTACTGTGTGAGAATTCAACAAACTGTATTCCTGTGTGCATTTATATATGTATGTCACATTGACATAAAATTGTTTTAAAGCAGCTTATATGTCTAGATAAAGTAAGCATAATTTATCCGACATGTACATGAGTGTCTCTCAAATAGTTTTTCCAACTGAGTTGCCACAAAATCAATTTTAAAAGCCCTGACAAGCGCCTGGGAAGATGTTTCAGTGGTTAAGAGCAACTGTAGCTTAAGTGTGAGGGCCTCTCAGCCAGAGACTGCCAAATTAGAGTTCCCAGAAACAATGTATAAAACTGGGCATGAATTTACACATCTGTCACCACCCCCCCCCCCTGCAGAGACAAGAGAACTGCTTGGGCTTGCTCTAACAGAGGGAAAGACCCTGTTTCAAGAAAATATATGGATGAGCAATAAGAGAAGGACACCTGATGTTCTCCTCTGGCCACTACACACATACTTATGGAGTGCATGCATCTGTACACACACACACACACACATGCAACAGCACACACAAACATAACACACCAAAAAAAGAAGCCCTTGACCAGAATCATTTTAACAGACTCAGGAATACAATAATACATCCCATACACAAAAGGCAACTAGTGCTTCAGAAAGCTTCTTTAGGTCACATATGTGCACATATGCTGACGTGTTGCCAGTGAGTTTTGTAAACTGTGGGGTAAGTCAAAGCAGCTTAAGAAACAACATGTATTTCAACAAAGATAAATTTCAAGGTCAGCATGAGCTGGTCCAGGTTGATTTCAACATATGTGCTGGGAAACCAAGTCACCTAACCTCAGTGAGCCTTCATTTTGGTAACTCTAAAGTAGGGGTAATATCTACTCTCTAGAACTGGTATGAAGGTCTCAGCAAGCTGGTGAGTCCACCACAGGGGGTTACTCGGACACTGAATCCAGCTTTGCTTCCATTTATGTGGTGCCTTGAACTAGGTTCTTTAGAGCAGTAGGATGGAAACTTCACTGAACCATACAGAGAAAGGCAGTGCCAACACTCGGCCCCCATCACATGATCAGTTGAATTTCTAGGAAAGAACACACCACTAGTATTTGTGAGCAGACAGTGAGACAGAGAAAAAGCCACGGCCCCAGCATACTCAGTGATAAATCACCCAGCTCTGAATTCTGACCAGAAGGAAAACCACTTTCCAAGATAATAAGGTTTTTCCCATTACTCTTGGCAAGGATAGAGAAAGGCACAAGGGGAAAAAGACATTGGTCAAAAAATGGAGCCTTTTTTTAAGCAAATCACTCTGAAGACAGATGGTTTTCATTTTGAGAACAAAAATGATACTTAAAATAGAGGGTGAGTCCAGATACCTGCCAAGGGCTTGCAGAGAGGACAATAGAGCCCTGGGGTCAGGAGTGCTCCCAATGTGCCTGAGCTGTGATGGATACAGATTGGGGGTTGGGCATAGAAAAGACAGAACTGTCTCTATTAAACATTATTAGCTAAATTATCCAAAGTAACCATTAAAAAACAAACATTTATCAAACATCTATTATACATCTACTACTGAATTAGGGGCAGGGGATATGGTGGGAATAAAACAAAGCCTTGGGCTCACCACAGTTGAAATTCTAGTCAGGGGAATAGCAAGTGCCAAGTAAATCAGTGAGTCAACAAGATATTTACAGGCCTTGCTACAAGTACTCTCTAAGAAATAAGTATGGTGATGTGGCAGGAAGGGGGAAAGGAAACACAAAATAGAGGAAGTCCCTTTAGGGATGATGCCCAGGAGAGTGCTCCAAGTCACATCCAGAAGAAAAGAAAGAGCCATAAAAGCAAGGTGTGAAGGAAAAAGCATTCTTGGCATGGAGAACCATGAATGCCTGGGCCCAGGAACAGGAAGGGACACAGTTGGGACTTGAAACAGTAAGAAGTCCCTTTGGTGGAAGGTAATATCCAAACACGAAACTGACTCCAATGAGGCTGAAAAGCCAGAGATAGAAAAAGCATAAATTTCAATGAAGGGGGACATTGATGCTAGTTAAGGTAGGTGAGATACTTAAGCTAGGTATAGTGGTAAGCCCAGCAGGGGGGGTCAGAGACAGGTGGATTCCTGGGGTTCAATGATAAGCCAGTCTAGTCTACTTATTGAGTTTCAGGCCAGTGAGAGACCCTGTCTCAAAAATGGTGGACAGCACTTGAGGAACATCTAGTCTCCACAGGCATGTGTATACACATGCACCCACAGACACATGAACAGACACAGATAAACACACAAAAAGATAAGATACTCTTACATCATTACACATAAACTGAGTGCCCAGGTGATGTTTCCAAAATCAAAGATAAAATTTCGTTGTTACAGCTCATATGCAATTACTGAGAAATCATGCTAGCTAAAGGCAAATGACTTCAGCTTAAATATGAGATGAGCTACAGGGGAATCTAATATGGAAAAGGGCTGGAAAAACTTGTGACTGGCAAGGGAACACTATTATTAGCAATTAACTCACAGCAAATATAAAGCATGTAGTGAAGTTAATTAACAAGACTCTAGAAAGTCCCCCCACCTCAGTGGAAAGGCATTTGAGGACTGATTCATTTGCCTGGTGGTTGGATAAACACATGCACAAGGTGGCTGAAACCACCTAATAAAAAGGCACTATGACAGTGTACTTCTGAGTCAGAAGTAAATGAACTGCTGAGCCTAAACACTGTTCAAGGCTTATTTTTTTTTCTTCCTCCTCTCACTGAGTGAATACAGACATTCAATAGTTGCAAAACTCAAATGTGAACCAGAAAGACTCTCCCTCAAGGACTCATCAAATAGCCTCTGGACTCAGGTCCTGGAGCTCCAGCACCTTAATTCCACTCTATATGCATGACCCATTTACATAGTCTTTCCAGAACCATTTTTTTGGGGGGTCACCTGAACATGACTAAAAGAACAACCTGGAGCTATGGGCTTTAAGCAAAGCCAAGTGGCCAACCACAAGATGAACCTATGACACCAACCACATAGCTTGGAGGCTTCCAAGGCTGCCCTGAATCAAGCCAGACTGCAGCATTGGTGGTCACGTCACAGGGCCCAGTGTCCTGCTTGCACATCTAAGAGAATGACACCATGAGTCACGCAAGCCAGGGCTAGGACTTTTCATATTCATTACTTCATGGAGATTTTCAGATGGAAAAAAAATGGAACTCATTTTTCTCAGTGGTCCAAGGCTATATAGCTTGCTGAGAAGGGTTTCAAGCTTGGCCTGATACCTCCGATGGAATCAAACAACAGACAGTGCTCATGACAGACCCCAAACTGACTTTCTATCCTGCCTCTCATCTCATTATATCCTCCCCCCTTTAGTGTTTACCACCACAGAAAAGCTGGATTCTACACCTGGCTTCATCCCAAAATTCCAAATCTGCCAGCTGCCTCAGAAATATTACCTGGGGGACACTTGGCTGGCTTGCTGGATGGGGGTGACTGTACAGTGTGTAGAGGTTTTATCAGGGAAAACTCATGAGCAGAGATCAGAGCCAGAGACACAAAGAGAGCAAACTAGACGATATGGCTGCTTAAAATCCTTCCAAGTGCTGCTACTGAAGGGATGGTCAAAGTAAGTTACTTTGGTCCTACAAGTGGCTTCAGAAAAGAAATTCCCGGGGCTGGATCGCTCAGCGGGTAAGGTACTTGCCTCCAGTGCCTAAGGCCCCGGGTTCAATTCCCCAGGACCCACATAAGCCAGACCCACAAGGTGGTGGCCCTGGTGCTCCCCCCCTCTCTCTGCTTGAAAATGAATAAATAAAATATTTTTTAAAAAAAAGAAAAGAAATTCCCTTTCACCACAAACAAGAAAGACAAGACCTGGTTCCAAGCGGAAAAACAATGTTGGTCACCATCTCAGAAGGACTAAGTTGGGACCAGACTCCCCATCATGTCTCCCTCTTGGCCTACAAAATAGTCAGGCAACAGGAAACCAAAGAAAACAAACAACAAAAAAGATGCAGACATAAGCACAATCAAAGCAGACATACAAGCTACTTACACTCTCAGACAAGTTGGTGACACTCGAGGCTTTTGCTGCTGAAAGCTCCCTGCTGTGGAGTAGGAAATGGTGATTTCTGCCTGACTGCCACCACTCTGGGCAGGAGTGAGTTCTGTGCTCTCTGAGAACTGCAAGCCTCTCAGATTCACTTGGCAGCAGAATTATTCTAAGCATCCTGTCCCGTAACCCACCCGCCTGCCCCTCCCACTACACATTCATGCTGGTGGTTTCTTTTTTTTTTCTTAAATTCTTTTCACTTATTTCTGCCACAAATCAAGTGAAACTCATTTTTCAAAATTAATCCAATCTCTGGCACTTGACAGAGTGGAACTTTTATGACCAAAGAGGAGGAAGAACCACCTAATTAGCAAGAAGTTATAATTAACATCAGAGAGAACAGAGTTGGAGAACCAGAGTCTGCAGTAACAGCAAAATGGAGATTAGTTGAGACAGCTGAGACACTCCACCCAGGCCTCCAGAAGGAGACAAGCTCTGGAAACAAAGGATATATGGTGTTTGCTTTCTTCAACATCGTTCTCATCATTAAGAGCCGCACCAACGAATGCATTACTTACATGTGGATAGACCTCACCCTGAAATCCACTCTGAACTCGAGCTTATAACCAAATGAATGCCTTTGCAACGCAAAGACCTCTCTTGATTTTTTTTAGTACACATCAAGCAGAATTTAATAAAGTTCTAATAACTGGCAGAATGTCTCTTTGGTTTAGTGAAGTGTGAATTACACTTGAATGAAAGTCAATTTTTGGTAATTTCAAGTTTATATTACAACTGGAATACAGACATATTCCAAGTAGGATTTTATTTTTTCCCAAGGAAAGATTCTAATTACTAGATATAATTTTCTACTCTTTGCTTCTAGCTATACTTTATTTCACTCGTTATATTCTATAACACACAGGTCTTTCTAATATAACTTAATTTTTTCACATGTGCTAATATTACCACCTGTTGTCCACAATATTAAACTGTCCAAAGGATACCTCAGTGTTCTCCCTGACCATTACCAAGAAATTCCTGAATAGGTGAAATGTATATTGATAATACTTTTCAGAGACAAAAAGCTAATATTGACTTCAAAAAATGCTCACATACTATTTTTACTCTCCAGCCTAGTGAGAGGATGAATCATAGCCACTATAACCCAGGACACATTGGGATTGGGGCTATCTGTCCATAAATAACAAGTTTAAAGTCAGCGTCCCACCTTACCTCTGTTTATCATAGAAAAGATTCTTAGTTAAAGGACCATGAGTAAGTGCCAAAGAATCCAATGTGGTTGCTCAATAACCCTCAGGGAGCACTGCTGGTCATCCAACCCAGAAGAGCCAGTTTTCTTCCTCCTTTCCTCTCAGATCCCACAATTGGTCACAGGTACACACCATCCCCTGTGGAGACAGTTTTCACCTAAGGAAGGGCATTCTATCCAATTTTAAGCCAATCACTGATTCAAGATCAACAGTGGGAATCTAGCGCACCTAATTAGCCTGCAGGAAAGGATGGCTTCTCCACATAGGCTGTGGACAAGAAAGTAAAGGGCCACAGTGTGAATGGCTGTCATCTCTAACCATCTGATAACCCAGAAAATAAGCCAATTCTTGGGTGCAACTACGGCCAGAATGCCATGGAGGAGAGAGGTGAGGACAAAGGTTTCTGATAGCACATCAGGCAGCTAATCACACTTCCCCAGGGGTCCACCCTTTTCTAACCTCCCAATTATGTAAGATAGCAACCATGTGTTTAAGACCATCTGGACAGGTTTCTGTTATGTGAAATCTAAAGCATGCTGACAGAGACGGACTGAGCAGTAGCTGGGGAGCGGGAGTCAAGAGAAAGACTTTATAATTTGGCAAACAGATTCATTAAAGTAAATAATACATTCATGGAGGCTTGAGAGATGGATCAATGGGTAAGAGTGCTTGCTGAGCAAGAATGAGGATCTGAGTTCAATCCCAAGCATCTACAGAAAAATCCCGGCATAGGTAGGCAGCATGCCTACAACCCCAGTGTTGAGTGGGACAGAGACAGGAGGATCACTAAGGTCTGCTGGTCAGCCAACATAATCAAAACAACAGAAGTAAGCTCCAGTTTAAGTGAGAGACTCTATCTCAAGAAAATTTGATGGAAGAGCAATAGAAAAGGATACTCAATATTTTGCTCTGGCATCAAATTCATGTACAAGGGGCACACACATCTGCATGCATGCACACATCATAAAAAACAATACATTCACGGAACACATTCCCCTTAATGTTAAAAAATGTTTAACAGAAATGTTTTAGAATTATACTGGTGATCATTAAACAATTCTCAATATACTAAACACCAGTGAATGAGCCAGTGGATTTTATGGTGTATAAATTAGATGTCATAAAGCTGTTTTTAAGAGATATTAGGAATGCAGGTGCTCTGGCAGGAGAGGTCCCAAGTTGAAGGAACTTTCCCTCCATGCCAATCTGATGGAGGCCTGCTTCCACAAGTAAATCCTTCCTCCAGTTGCTCCCAGTTCCTCTTAGAGTTTAACTTCCTTACAAGGGCATGCAACCTCCCTCACACCTCCTGCCCTCCCCTCCCCCACTTCCCATCTTACTCACTGGTAAGGTTGATTTCCAGATACTCATCAAACTGGTCTGCCCTCTCCAGAACTCTTGCTGACACTGAATTATTTTCCTTGGTGGCTTAGCCTATCCTCCACCGGAGCACAGTCCTTCCTGCCTGTCCCACACTCTTAAGTCCCTCCCTTTGTGCTTACTTAGCATACTGGACCCAGCACCACAATGGTTGGGAAAAGTGGGTTTTCAGCTGTCCTTCCTCCAGACTTGCCTCCAGGGACTTAGAACAGTAATGGAACAAAATACACACTCAACAGATGCCCACCCCACAGCTCAGATCTTTATCTACCAGGAAGCCTCCTGCTTGTCTTGTGTCATTGAGGTCAAAGGTGGGAGCCAGAGGGAGGTTCCTGGTGTCCTGGCTAACTGTCTGGCCTACAGTGACTACAGGCTCAGCATGTACAAGGCCCTTGCAGGAAACTCCCAGCCTGACCACCCTTAGAGTACCTACTTCTCAGGTCAGGCCCTTCCTGGGCAATATTTCTCAGGAATAGACACAATGTATCTTGCACTGCCTAATAGTAAGACATGATTGTAGTACGGTCTCATTTTTTTAAATAAAGTTATGGGGTAAAAACAATAACAAAAAAATCACACATGCTGTTGTAGAAATATTCCAGTAATAAACAGACAAAGCCTTTGCAGCAAGAGGAGAGGGGAGTTTAATTTACACCCGGGCCTGGGGGTCCATGCATAAATGAAGCACTGGCCATGAACCCCAGTTACAAAGATATTTTATAGTCCTTACAGAGTAGGTTATGTGACATTATGCAAATTACCATTATCTAGTAGTTCACACATTTACAATAGGTCACAGGAAATTCAGATATTCTCCCCAGGTATTCTACAATTTCCTTATCACAGTTAAAGCAATTACTCCTTTTGTCTCACTGAACTTCAAAGATCTGGTAGTTTCTCATCTCATAGCCATCTGTGGCCTGAAGAATGTAACAATGAACATGGGGGGGCAGTGAGCTCACACTCATTTTGCTACAATAAAAAAACGATATAGTAAAACATGTTGTGAAATACAGTAGGGAAAAACATGGAGTGGCTGGTGGAGTCTGCACTGTTTTTGCTGGAGATATCAGGGAGGACCTCTCAAGGGGCGGTGATGTTAGAGCTTACTTGTGAATGATGAAGAGGGTCCTGCCATTTGTTGTTCAGAAGCATACAATTAACAGCAAGGGCAAAGGTTGTGAGGCATGGGCAAAGTTGAATCACCCAGTATAATATGAATGCTGTACAAGGTACAAATGCTAGGGGTGTATTGCTGACAACAGCAACCTTACAGCCTGGCTTACCTTACACTGTCCTGGCTGATCTAAGGAGGAAGAAGAGGTTGGTGAGTTATTTTCCTGCTTACCTAAAACTCTCTTTAAAAACATACAGGAATTACCTCTCCCCCCATTTTGGGAAAGGGCAAGGAAAATCTATTATACTTTCTTTGTAATCACTTCAGGACTTGGCACAGTGAAAAGGAATGCAAACTTGCAATTTTGAGTAGAAACTTCATTTATCCAGTAATATTGTATTTTCTCTTAATTGTAAAGAATGTATTTTGGGGGCAGGGGAGATGTCTCAGTGGGTAAATAGCTTGCTGTGTAAGCATGAGGATGTGATTTCAAGATCCCCCTAAACTCACATAAAACCAGACACAGCAGCATAAGTCTATAATCCCAACTCTCCTACAGCAAGAAGGGAAGCAGAGATAAGAGAATCCCCAGAAGCCTCTGTGAACCACCAGAGATCCTGCCTCAACAAACAAGGTAGGAGGCAGGGAACAACACCTGAGGTTAACCTCCATACAAATACCATGGTGTGCATGCCTGCACTCATACATGTGAAAACACACACACGTGCACACAGATTTAAAAATCTGTGCCTTGGCTCAGCTACTTACTCCTTGTCTTCTATGCTCTGCTCAGAGTAGTGGTTATTCCTATATTGTAGATGAGAAAACTGAAGCTGGAGAGGTTACCTAGTTTGACTGAGTCTGAAAATCTAGTGCAGGTCCACCTTAGTATTTGAAGTCTGGCAGACTGACTTAGCAGGATTGCACAGTAAGAACTGCACAGAAGGATGGGTATTCTTGTGGGTTTTTTTGTTTTGTTTTGTTTTTTGGGTTTTTTTTTTAACTTTTTAAGACAGTTTCATGTAGCCCTTGAATTCCTAATCCTCAGTCCTCTTGCCACTGTCTCCGAAGTGCTGGGATTATATCTGTGTACCACTGTGACTCATCAAAGGACAGGTATTCTTAAAAGTGAGGGTCTTGATGGAATAAAAGAACAGAAAACCAAATGTACTTGGTGGATTCTTATAGTTAGACCTTTTAAAGCTTTAGTCAGTAAAACCGCCTAAAGAAGTGGATTTAATAAATGCGTGTTGTACAATTTACGCTTGTTCATTTGTACTGAAAGCTTGAAAATAGGTTAAAGTGTTTTTCTTCTTAAGTTGCAACATCTCAATTCCTTCTGCTGCCTTACTACTGTGACTGTTACTACATAAAATGAACACTGTCATGGCAGGGTTAATCTGGAATCAGTTTTTGTGAACTCATTATCTGTTGTCTACTCTTCTATTGATGGTATCTTTTTTACTTGCTTAAATACTTTGTATACTATCCTGTATTAATGCTTATTCTTTGAGATGAAATGAGGTATATGATTAAGGCCAATTGGAGAGGAGGAACATTATGTTGGGTGAAGAGGGTGGTTACTGGCTGGGAGTGATGTGCAGTGATAGAACACAGCTTACTTTGTGTGAGGCATTGTAACTAAGGTAACAAAAATAAAAGAAAAAATATCCTTTTTCATAAAGCATCTTTCTTTACATACCAAAAGCTACTGGGAATCAGATTCATTGAAGGAAATACTACCTGGTGTTTTCTAGCCAGCCATAACTGAGCATCTACTGTGTGCCTAGCTCAGTTACCATTCTGTACCATTCCAGGGATTGCATTGTAGAGTAGAAAAACAGTATATATTTATCTAGTACAACCTGTGCACCAGAGAAGTGAAAACTTGGCCAGAGAAACAGAGATTATAAATTTCAGATCTAGATTTGAACTTTTAGGGGGAGGGTTTAACTCTAGTATGTTCTCTCTAATTGTACCATAGTACCACATTGTGTGGGTGTCCTCAGCTATTGTTGATGAAACCAAAACAGACAGTAATTAATTAGCATGAGGGTCACTCAAAACTGTCAGGTTATGAGAAACTGCTGGGAATCTTGGCTGAGCTTTGTGATAGGGTACGGTGAGATTTTTTTTAAAACATCTTGATTGAAACCACTACTTCCTGTGAATGATACCTTATGGTGTTACTTGAAGAAGAGAAATAAGCATATGAATTTTTCAAAAGAATTTTGAAAGCATATAGATTTTTACAAATGGAAGCAATTAGTAGTTCTCATTAGTTCCAAGAAATATTTATCCTGGGCAACTTCTGGGGAAGATGGCTGACTAGCAGACATGCCATATACCTCGGGAAATAAGGGCCAGGGTTTTCAGCAGGGATCCAGATCATGGACAAAAGCTACGCCCACGCAGCTGAATTCCAGGCACCTCCGAGCACAGAATCCACACAACTAGAGGCCGCTAGCATGGACTGGCGCTCACAGGAGACAGTGAGTCGTCCAGGCAGGCTGTGCCAGAGCGGCTTCTACCCGCCGGCTGCCTGTTAATTCAGCTTTCCTTGTGTTTCGGCCCCCACCCCCCTGCCCTCTGTCTATCCTGCCCCTCGCGGGCACTTGCGTGTCTTTCTTTTTCAACTTTTTGTTGTTTTCTTTTATTTATTTTTATTTTTCTCTTACTTATATTAATATTCTTTCTCCATCGGCCATCGGTACGTAGCCCCTCCCCCCGCCTTCTGGCCGCCAGCATGTCTGCCATGCCCCTCCACCCTTGCCTTTTTTTTTCTCTCTCACAGGGACCCAGGGCTCCTTCGTAGCCCCTTCTCCCGCCTTCTGGCCTCCAGTGCGTCTGCCGCACCCCTCCACTCCTCGCTACTTGGTCTTCTTGTTTATTTTGGTTTTTAATCCTTTTTTTTCTTTCTTTTCTTTACTTTTCTCTTCTTTCTCTTTCAACAATTCGACC
>PVHP010017914.1:0-33791 GCA_004024765.1 Zapus hudsonius | reverse complement strand
AATGATGGCGTTTGACACCCGGGCCCCCATGGCCGCCCAGGGGATGGTGGAAACACGAGTGTTTTTGCAGTATCTTCCTGCCATCAGAGCCTTGTGGGCGGACAGCGGCATACAGAACGCCTATGACCGGCGTCGGGAATTCCAACTGGTAAGAGGTTGCACTTGTAAAATGCTACAGCGTTATTTACATTCAGCAATTTCTGACTTAGTGTACCTTTTTTTGCTGACTTAACTATATAATATCTATCCAAAACTGTAGTCTCAGATACTTGGATTGCTATATGAAGTTTTTACTAAGCAAGGTAAAAATAGGTAAACTTACAGATTTAATGAAGCTATTATATTGGTTATTTTTCCTTTTTTGAAAGTAGCCTCATAATGACTTTCTTAAGTATTTCTAATTTTGTTCTCCTTTTTAAACTAATTTTCTTCCAAGCATAGCAATAATATTCATCTTCCTAGAATATTAACATCTTAGAATAAGGGTTTGGTAAGTGGATCTGGTTGTCATGTGTGCCATTTAATAGCCTTTGGGGTGCTCATGATACAGAATAATTTGATACAGAGAATTTAAAATCTTTAACATTAAGTGCTTTTTTATATCTTTGTATTTTGTGTGTGTGTGTGTGCGTGTGTCTGCGGCTCTTTAGCACTCTGTTGTTTCTGGGTAGGTTCTCTAGTCCAGGCTGACCTGGAACATACACTGTAGCCCAGGCTGGCTACAAACTCATAGAGATCCTCTTATCACCAGACTCTTAGCACATTTGTTCCTGTTTTTTTTTTTTTTTCTCTTTCTCTCCACAAATAAACATAAATTAAAGAAAAAAAAAAAAAAACTGGGACTAAGGCTCTAGCTCAATGGGTAGAATGCTTGCCCATATGCAGGAGGCCCTGGGTTTGATCCCCAGCACAGAATAAAACCTGGTATTGCCTGTAATCCCATCACTGGATCAGAAATTTAAGGTCATCCTCAACTACACAGTGAGGTCATCTTGGGCTACAAGAGACCCTGTCTCAAAAAAAAAAAAAAAGATAGAAAAAACTAGTTATTTTTATGTTTCTGTTTCACACAGGAAGTAGATTATTTTACATTTATTTTTTTCTTTGTCTTAAACAAAACTAACCACAAAATACTTAATAGCTGTTATTCACCATTTAAGAAAGGGTGGGAAAGAAAGAATCCAATACAAGGTTAAAGATACAGAAAGGCGCCAGGCATGGTGGGTGGCACATCCTGTAATTTTAGATGCTTTGCATGAAGAGCATGAGTTCTAGACCAGCTCAGACAACATAGCAAGGCTCTGTCTCAATGAACAGAACAAAACAAAAGCCACAAAGAGCCAGGTGTGGAGGCAGAGGGAGGAGGAGTGCAGTGAGTTCGAAGCCACGCTGAGACTACATAGTGAATACAGGTCAGCCTAGGCAAGAGCGAGACCCTACCTCAAAAAACCAAAAACAAAACAAAACAAAAAAAAGCCGAAAAGATACAAAAATAACAATTGAAACAGATTTTTAAGTTATTTTATAATATCATTATGAACACTTTATATTGTGGGTTTTACTTGTCAAAGAGCAGGAAGAGTCTGTCAGTTAATAATGGTAATCCAGATGGTGTACAGTTTAGAGAGAGTTCAGATCTAAAGTGTTTTACTGTAAGATGATTAGCATAAAGTGACAGTTAAAACTGCTTAGGAATATCTGGTGATGTCACCAGCATTGAGTGACCACAGTTAAGGATACCAGCCTGTTGCTGTTACAGTTGGTGCTCAGATGCAGTCTTAGCTATTTATGAAATCTTTTTGTAAAACCTGTACCTGGACTGGGGAGATGGCTCAGCAGTTGGGTTCAGTCCCCCAGCACCCACATAAGCCAGATGAGGCACATGCATCTGCCATCCCATGGCGCCTAGGACAGTGGGAGGCAGAACCTGGAGAATCTGCGGCTCACTGGCCAGCTAGTCTGACATTTGTTTGCAGTGGCAAAAGAACCTGTCTCAAAGAATGGAACAGTTTATCGTCTGACCTCCACATGCATGCTGTGGCATGAACACCCATATGTATACACATAGACACACAAATCATTTTTCAAAACTTTGCCTTCATCTTTTATTCATATTTTTGACCATTTTGTACAAGAATTAGTGTCCATTACTCTTTTTCCCCTCCCTTCCTCACTCCTGCTGAACCTTTCTTCTTCCTACCTCACCCCCTCTTGCTTGCCTGTTGTGTGTTATGCCTTCATCTTGTGCTTAAGGAACGTGCTAACTAGCCATTGGGGATATGCTATCTTTGATCGTTCCTTCATGTATGTGTCTTGTCAACTAATGCTTCTGAAAGACGGGACTGTGAGCCATTGGGTAGCTGGCAGCATTAGGCATTGAAAAGTGTGGGTTTAACTTGACAAGTGACTTTCATTCAATCTCTGGATTTCTGATTCGGTTTTGACCTTCAGTCACTATTATTTTCTGTAGACCTGCCTTAGTTCCTCCACATGTCCCTGTCATCACTCTTTACCAGCCCTCCTGTTTCTAAGAGCTGCTTGTTATCCTTCTTAGTTTATTTTCTCAACAGAGGACACTTTCCACTCAAGTTTTCTCAGGCTCTTATCGTTCCAAGGTCAGGGAAGAAATAGCCATCTGTAACAAGCAGCCAGTACATACTGAATGCACAAACGAGTAACTGCACCTGAAAGCTCTCTGTGGGAAAGTTCTGTATTTGTCTAAACCCATCTAGTTGAAGTTGGACTTGACTCACGTTATGAACTTCTATCAAGACCCATGCCACTGTTGAAAAAGAAGCACACATGCCAAAAAATGAAGGCTTTTCATTTCAACCAAATGTTGACCTTTCAGCTTCTCATCGCAAATTGAAATAAAAATAATTACAGACTTTAAAATAATTAATTTTGTGTATGTGCACATGTGTGTGTGGATGTGCATGCCCTGAGCATGTGTGCAGAGGCTGAGTGGAATATCGGCAAGCCCAGAGCTGCTCATCTGTGAGACTGGCTCTTCAGTGAGCCCAGTGACTTTCCCAGACCTGCCCCTTCAGGACCATGGTTACAGGCATGTGTGGCCATACCCAGCTTTGTACATGGGTGCTGGGATTCAGCTCAGATCCTCATCCTTCCATGGAAAGTCTCCCCAAGCCCCTACCTGACATTTTGTAAAACTCCATATCTTACAATTTGTTTAGGATGAATGATTCTGTTAATCAATTTTTTGGTTGAGGAATAGTAGTGATACCACAGCAGACCACTCATTGGTTAATAATAACTTTGGATGCAAACATTTCTTATGTTCCAAAAGTCAGACATTTCCTTTTCTGGTTAGTTTCCATTCTGGGTCAACTAAATAGCTTCCTGTGGAGAAGAAAAAGCTAAGATTCATCTTCTTGTTAAAAATGTAAAGTGCTTTTCTGATTCTAAGCTAGCACACTGAGGAGAGCGTGTCATAGGAAGTGGTCTCTTCTAGCACTCTGCTTAGGCTTTACATTCATTACAGCCTGCCACTGTGCTTGGAGGCACCTTGTCCTTAGGTGACAGTAGCTGTGGTTGACTTCAAAGGTGGGGGAAGCGGCTCAAGAATGGACTGGAGATAAGACTGGTGATGTGCATTAAACTCACTCAAAGTTTCTTGTTCAGTTTGCAGTGCTTGCTGAGCAGGAGAAGCAGTTCTGGTCATAGAGGACAGGACAGTGTGTGACATTGAGAGGAACACCCCACAGTTTCCTAGTTTTTATAAACAGCACTAACACAGCTTCCTGTAATGGCCAGTCTGCCTGCAATTCTTGAAACCAAAAGTATTCTCTTTGTTAATCATTCATTGTGCCTTTGACTGGACTTGAGTATTCTTGTTCACATGGCACAGTTTGTGCTTGGGGACTGCTACACTTCTCTAAGGTGATATGGTTGGTTATTTATGAAGACAGGTTTTCTAAAATATGTTTCTTTCATTATACTGTAGCATGCATATGACATAGAATGCCACCAGCCATTTGCTTTAAATTCTTTAACACAAAAATTCTTTAATACAAATTTGAATTTGCTTTAAAAAGTGATTCAGGACAGGCATGGAGGCATATACCTGCCTGTAATCCTAGCACTTGGGAAGCTAAGGCAGGAGGATTGTGAGCTGGAGGCCAGCCTGGACTGCATAGCAAGCTCAAGGCCAGCTTGGGTCATATTGGGAGATCCTGGAAAGAGGGAGAGGGCAAAGAGAGACACAGATGCTAGGCAGTATCTGGGCTTTTGGTGCTTTTAAAGGAAACTGTAAATACTGTGTTGCTTTCTGTCTCATCTTTCATTAGTGCTAGTGGTACAATAGTTTGTGCTGCTCTGAAAATGTTTATTAAACATCAAGGAGGTGAAGCAAGGAAGTGGTTTTGTTATAAAAACTAGACTTCAGCTTCAGAACTCTTTACCAAGTGTATGGACCTAGCCCAGGATAAAGGTTTGCAAGTTTGCTTTAAAGAAAGCACTCCAAGGTGTCCTTGGATGGAATGTTCTCTGTTCCTCTTTCACAAATAGGCTGCAGCTCAACCAATTTGAGGTGTCCCATTTATTAGCCCAAAGAAGGTACCAGCTTATTTTTCTAGAAAATTAATTTGAGGGGTGGGAGATGGCTCAGCAGTTAAAGGCACTTGGTTTTAAAGCCTGCCAACCCAGGTTCAGTTCCCCAGTATCTACATAAAGCTATGTCCACAAAGTGGCAGATGCATCTGGACTTCCCTTTGCAAGAGGCCTTGGTACACCCATACACACACAATCACTAACTCTCAAATCTTTTTTTAAAAAGAAAATTAATTTGATAGTGTTTATAGCCATAATCTCTTTTTAATAGCCTTAATGTTTTGGCCTTATTGCATACATTATCACCTAATTCTTTAAAAGAAAATAACACGGGGTGGGGGGGACATGCTGTTGTCCTCATTTCACAGATGAAAAAGTTGAGGCATAGGTTCCTTGGCATGTTTTGATTTGCAGGCACCTAGTAAACCAGAGTCGAATGGACAGTGGAGCCCATCTATCTGCAGGCACACTGCAAGCACTCAGCTCAGCACTTTGTCCCCTGAACCATCTTTCAAGCATCTTTTGACCCCCCCCCCCAATAGTCAACACTCCCTTACTGTGTTCTAGCACATTGTTTAAGTCTCTGTGAGTTTTTTATTTTTCATTTATTTGAGAGAGAGAGAGAGAGTGTGTGTGTGCGCGTGCACCAGCCAGGCCTCTTACTACTGCAAGTGAACTCCAGACACATGTGCCGTGTGCATTTGGCTTTACATAGTCACTAGGGAACTGAACCCATGGCATCAAGTTTTGCAAGCACCTTTAATTGCTGAGCCATCTCCAGCGCCAAGTATTTTTTAATATTGGGCATTACAGTGATGCTTGCATAATTCCTTTTATATTCAGAACTTTCATTATATTCTTATAGTATTTAGTGCCCTTTTGCTTTGTTAGTTTACTTATAGTTAGGCTTAAATAATCTTAGATGGCATTTAATGTAAATCCACCAACTTGGAGGGAGGGGTTCAGTTCATCCTGTTGGTGATTTGTTTGGGTGAGGCTTAGTTTTATTTGATGCTCTGCCTTGTGAGACATGGTTTCAGTGTGCTCTGAAAGTGTCCTGGAAATCAGTGTGACTGCCCAGTTGTTTTTGTTTTGGAGAAAGGAATGTCAAGAAAACTCTTTTGAAACACTTCTCCTGTAGTCTTTCACAATTTTCATGACTTTGAGCACTCCAAATTGAAGTTCATCACAAATTTTTGTTTCAATTACAAATGACCTAATTAAGAAATTCAGTTTCTGCATATTAACAATGGGTTTTATTTCTTTGTGTTGAACATACTTCAGTTTTCTCCTCTAGTCAGAGTATTATTTTTCTCTGTCTACATTGTGAGCCTGATTTTTTTTCCCCCAAAAGGCCCCTTTTCAAGAGAATCTGTCACAGGCACAAGAGAGAGCAGAGCAGTATTAGAACGGGCTGATAGGGCTCAAGGAACTCGTCCTGAGAACTGGACTTTAGTGGACATGGCCAGTGTTTCTAATGTGTTGTAGTGGTGGTTGTTGTTAGTCTTTCAAAGTTAATTGCTTTTCTTTTGGAAAAATTAATCAAGGTTATTTTTAGTTTCACTATTTAGCCCAGACTGCCCTGGAGATTGTCATCCTCATGCTCAGCCTCCTGAGGGCAGGGGTTACGAACCTGTGACACCATGCCCCATTCAAAACCATTCTAAAATCAGTAATATACAGTAGACAGCGCCGAGAAAGCTTGACTCATATTTGTTTGGGTTTTTGGTCCAGGTAGAGGGCTCATGTGCTTGGTTTTGCTACACGTGCCCCTCCCCCCACTTTTATTTTCCAAACAAATTAAAAATCCTTTCAAATTGTCAATCATTATTACATAGGGATTTGTTTGTTTGTTTTGTTCTTTAGAGGCAGGGTCTCACTTTAGCCCATGCTGACCTGGAACTCTGTAGCTCAGGCTAGCCTTGAACTCATTCATGGTGATCCTCCTATTTCAGCCTCCTGAATGCCAGGATTGTGAGCTGCCATACCTGGCTCTATGTATAGTTTTTATGTGGTCTCCTTTAAGTTTGGCTTTTAGGTGTGTGGAGGGCCAACAGTGGAACAGGATTGCTGGCCAACCTGGCTTCTGGCTGCCAGTCACTCTCTGAGTGAGCTTGGTGAGTCCCGAAATCTCTGCATTTCTGGTTGTGACTGTAGAGCAGTGTTGATAGGATCTGTTACTCCTTATGAGGATTTTATGAGATAATCAATGTAAAACCATTAGTCTAGTGCCTGACATATATTAACAGTGTTACTGGTGTTAGCTGTTAATATTCCTAAAATGCTATATTCACATAAATAGCTATAAAAAGAAGACACTGATTGGTTTTACTCTCTGAACTTGGTTACTAATATAAAAATTCTAAATTCTGAATAATGCTGAATGTCTGACTCACATTCTGGTTAGACCGTATGTTTCTCCAAGTAGACCACACATCAGAAGGAGACTCGAGGTAATCATTGGCACACTGGTTCTTGTTGCCTATTCATAGCACTTTGCTTGATTTTCATTTGCGTGTGTGTGTGTGTGTGTGTGTGTGTGTGTGTGTGTGTGTGTGTAGGTCAGAGGACTCTAATGTGTCTGTGTTCTACCTTGTGAAGCAGGGTCTCTTGTTACTGCAAATGTCAGACATCAGACTAGCTGGCCCGTGAGCTTCTCGAGCACCACACTTGCCTGATTAAGCCAATTCAGTTACAGATACTGTAATGCAAATGATTTGCTATGTTTAATTGTTAGAGTTGCACATTTACAGTAAAGCTGTCCTTATTTCCAACAGCTTCAAGAGTGACAGGGATGTTAAACTGTCATGTAAATTATCGACATTTCCGCTTTAGACATTTCAGCTCTAGACTATTATTAATACTTGCTTATGTTTTTTCTTTAAACTATGGCATTACATAACTAAACATAACCAGTTTTAAGATTGGCATTACAGTTTAGTAAGAGAACCAACGTCCCCCTTGGTGGATAGTATTTTATTTCATGCATTGTGTTTTTCTTTTATTTAAAAAAGTTTTGTATGGCTTTATTTCATGCATTGTGTTTTTCTTTTATTTAAAAAAGTTTTATTCTGTAGAAGTAAATTTTTATAGGAATGGGTGTATCTGATTATGCTTTTCATGTGTAAATATTAATGTTTGGAGCATTACTTTTAATGGGGAGCTCTGATTTGGGGCTGAGGCTATAGCTCAGTGGTAGAGTGTTAGTATGCAAAGGTTCCTAGGTTCAATTCCAAGTCGGTCCCCCCCCCACACACACACAAAGTAAATAGCAAATGCAAAGGCAACAAGGTCAGGAAAAGCCCTGGCAACAGAACCACAGGGTGCAGGTATCCTAACAGTGCTGGAGCACCTGGCAGGCCATGTAGTCACATGCTATTACATACCTCTTGATGCAGGCTTGTTAGGGAATCAAATAAAAGTGCTCTCTGTGTAGATCTTGGGTCTGAGTTGGAGCATCCTACATTAAACAGGCAGTGTGATGAGTTCTCTGAAGAAAGAGATAAGGAAGAAGCAAGACACCAAGATTTTGGTCCAAGGAGGTGACACTTGGTTAAGACTTGCTCCATAGCAGAGGGAAAGAGTTCTGGAGGCAGTTGGAGCACCTGCAGGAAGTTGGAAAAGCCTGTTGCTGTCAGGAAATGGGATCATTGCCAGTGAGGGTGAATCCTGCAGGAGGCCCAGCAGGTGTTACTGCCGATTCAGTCCATGGTGAGGAGTTTGGGTTTTCTCTGAATGTGTTGGGAAGCCACCGAAGGGCCTTGAGCATGATGGCCCAGGCTGTTGTGTGAAGACTGACGAAAGTAGGGAGAGCCCTGGTGCCAGGACCAATCCTGGGTGCCAGCCAGTCCCCAGAGTTAGATTTGAAGAATAAACAACTTGTCCAGTTAGTTGGAGATACCGAATAGAGTTTGATACTTGAATCTGGAATCTGGACAGAGTTTGGATCAGTGCTAAAAGTCTGGGGGGGGGGAGAGTGTTTTTATATCCAGGTGACATTTAAAGTCTGCAATACATATGATTTCAAAGGGGAAAGGTATATAAACAGGAGATTGGGGTTCATGGTAGGGTTTGGGGGGACTTTCACATCTTTTGTGAATGTTTGAGGCAGAAATGCTAGCATAAATGGCCACAAAGAAGAGTAAGGTAATGTGGTGTGGTGGCCCAGCACTTGAAAGGTTGAGGTAGGAGGATTGCCAGTTTGAGGCCGGCCAGCCTGGTTACATATTAAGACCCTGTCTCAACAAAGCAAAATTAGGGCTGCAAAGATGGTTCAGCAGTTAGAAGCTCTTTGTTGCAAAGCCTGATGGCCCAGGTTCGATTCCCCACTATCCATGTAAAGCCAGGTGCACAGTGGCCCACGCATATGGGGTCCATTTGTAGCAGCAAGAGGCCTAGTGCATCCATATGTATTCTCCATATTCTCTCTCTATCTCACTCTCATAAATATAAAATCTTTTTAAGGCAAAATGGGGGTGGGGAGGAGGCTCCAGGAAATTGTTTCAAGAAGAGAGTAGTGGCCATGTGTCAGTGAAGAGGCTCCAAAGGTGGGGAGTGGCCTCTCTGTTGATTTTGGTAACAGGAAGGTCACTTGTTCTGACTGACAGATGACATGGTGAGGGAGAGGCCAGACTGGAAGGACCTGCAGAGGGAAGAGATGAGGAGAAGATTCACTTGAAGTCAAGCTGACTAGTCTCATTTCCCTTTTGCACTGTTAACTACCTGGCTTAGCAGTTTGTGGTTTTTCAGACCTTTTTAAAGTCCAGGACATAGCATTTGTATTAACCAGTATCTTTGAGTGACACTCTCAGAGGAGCTCAATAACAGTTGATAAGTAGACTAGATAAGGGCTAGAGATGTAGCTCAGTTAGTAGAGTGCCTGCCTAGCATGCATAAAGCTCTGGGTTATCCCCAACACCACATAAACCAGGTGTGATGGCACATGTCTATAATCTAGGCAGGAGGATCAAAGTTCATGGTCATCCTCAGCTACATAGCGTTTGTGGCCAGCCTGAAACACAGGAGACCCTGCCTCAACTAATAATAAAAATGATGATGAGTAAATAAAGAAGAGTTTTTTACTTTGTACAGCTACCACTTGGCATCCTTGTACCCCTCCCCCTCCAGGACAGCAGAATCTGGATGCCTAAGTTGCTTGTATAAAGTGGTCTAGTATTCACATATAACCTACTCACAAATCCCATATACTTTATGCCAGATTACACTATGCCTAATACAGTAAAAATGCTATGTGAATAGCCCTCATACTTCATTGTTTGGGACATAGTGGCAAGAAAGAAAGTATGTGTATTTAGTACAGATACAGTTCGTCTCCCTGAGTAGCCTAGGCTGGCCTCAAGTTTGTGATCCTCCTGCCTCAAAGTGCTGGGATTATAGGTGTGGGCCACCATGCCTGTTTCGGCCCAGACAAAAGATGTTCTTCCTAATATTTTCAGTCTATGGTTGGTTGAATCTTGCACCATACTTGATTATTTTACATGTGGTCACTTCCCATGTAGTGAAGACAGTAACTTGATCAGTTATATGTCTTATACTCATTCATTCTTTGGCAAATATGACCTGTCATCATATATTCTGGGCCCAAACTAGACCTTAGGAACTCAGGGCATTGCCTGTCTATTTACCATAATGGAGACTCTTGATCTCTCAGGGAGCAGATACTGGTGGCAGTTGACATTGACCAATGCTATTGTTTATTGTGCTTGCAGCTGTTAGCCTAGAAGGATCTAAGAGGTCAAGTAACCCCCTTCACTTCATCTGTATTGAAAGCATTGTTCACAGAGGTTAAGGACATGCAGAGGTTAAGGTTACAGCTAGTTTTGGTGTGAGTCAAGATTCAAACTTAGGGCCATAGGGCTTCATAGACCTTGCCTGGTACTCAATGCCACCCTTTCCTGCTTACAATAACAAAAGTAACCAAAGGGTAACTTGGAAGCAGGAACTGATGTGTCAATATAAATTTTGTGTCAATGTCCAATTGTGTGACAAGGTTGAGGTGAGGCGGAAGGGCTAGGTGACACTTTCCATTAGGAGAAAGTTTGGGATAATGGATTGGACCCTGAAGTGGCAGTTAAGAAAATAATAAACTGGCAATACAGCCTCTGGGTTTTCCTCTCACCTGTTTCTTCTCATTGTTACTTACTGTTAATTATTGTACATGTCTGAGCCAAACTGTCCATCTGGTCTGCATCCATGGGGAATTCTGAGTATTGTGAGGAGCTTTTGCAGAGTGCCCTGTTGATAAACCAGCAGGGATTGAAACTGGGAAGTATGCCCTGCGTTAGAAAACTCCAACTCTGTTTCTTTCTGTTTTTCTCCCTATGTTCTCCTTTCCCTCTTTCTCCCCTCCTCCTTTTTATCAGCCATGGCATTGAAGAGTTCAGGTTGTGACGAAGCTTGATATTTCTTGTTTTAAAAAATATTTTTAGCCAGGCTTTAGTCCCAGCACTTGAGAAACAGAGGTGGGAAAATCACAGTGAGTTCTAGGCCACTGTGAGACTACATAGTGAATTCCAGTTCAGCCTGGGCTAGAGAAAGATCCTACCTTGGAAAGCCAAATGTGTGTGTGTGTGTGTGTGTGTGTGTGTGTGTGTGTGTGTGTGTGTTTATTCATTTGCACTTGGGCATCTTGGCACTGCAAACAAACACCACATGAATATGCCACTTTTTGTGTTCAGCTTTTCTATGGACTTGAACCTGGCCCTGAAGGCTTTGCAAGCAAGTGCCTTTAATCCTGAGCTATCTCCTCAGCCCCTTGATAGTTCTTTATATATTTTGGAGATTTTATATGATTGATTTATTTCAAAAAAGTTTTTAACCCTGAAGAAATTTTCAAGGCTTAAAACTTTAACCTTTATGAAAGCTGAAGAGTAGGAAAGTTGTTTTCTTGTTTTGAGGGAATGACTTAAATTTTGAATTTTAAAACATACATACTCACTGAAGAAAAATTCATTGCGTTTGCTTCTATATCACCAACCAGGACAACTCTGTTGACATTTTGGTATATTTCTTTCCAGTATGTGAATACAGTATTGAATAAGGATAAACTCTTCAGTGTTGTCTGTACAGCTTTGTATCCTACTCAGTAATATTGCAACATTAGCTTTTCCTGGAGGTGATTTTCTCAGAGGCCCAGCAAGGGATTATTTAGAAGTAGTCGTGAATTTTTGATAGTGAGCCAGTCTTAGGGACAAAAGATGGTGGTGCAAACTGGTAGCATGTGGTTATGATAAATCTTAACCATATTGCTGGCCTGCTGGTCGGCATTACACTTTATGTCAGAGATGGCCCATCTCTTACATATGAAACTCCTCCCCATATTTAAAATTATGTATTTTACTTTCATACAAAATTGAGTGTGTTTATAGAATGCATGTGCCTCTTTAAATACTTTTTAGATCTATGGCTAAAATTGTCCTATTTCTCTGGATGAAGTGCTTTTAGTGACCTACAGCAGGATAATTACTGTGCTGTATGTTTTCTGTTATATGGAAGTTGGGACTGCAGGAACACCCTTAGAAAAATCAAAGCATGAAGATTATAAGCCACAAATGATTTTGGTGATAAGTTTAACTGAAAACCTTGACATAAAAAAGAATTTATGAAGTAAGAGTAATGGCACATAAAAGGCACTTGTAGAATAAAGTTAATAAACTTAGTTCCTCCCAAAGGTCTCTTATTTTCAGTACTGTATACTGGGTTTTTAAATTTTATTTTATGGCTCACATCTAGAAAAATTGAAGTCATGTAAACAAGGCAAAGAAGGTATTCTTCTGGGAAGATTTTACGTGGGCTGTTGTAGACTGTCCTAGACTGGCCTGGAAAGATTTAATTTGAAAAAATTTCAGATACTGAGATGGTTTATTTATAATGTAAGTAATTTTGACTCCTGGAAGTGTTAACTGATGACATAAAAAAAATGCTAGCAGGAAATTTGTAACTTGCAGTGTACTTGGGTTTGTATGTTTGTGGAACAAAGGAAAGCAGCTGTATTCTTTGGCTGCCAATAACTATTTTTTTGCTTTTCATCAACCAAACAAAAAATTATGTAGGAGTACTTTTCATATGTAGTAATGATAAAGATAACAATATTATCCTTACTTAAAACATGTGCTGGGAAGATGGCTCAGCAGTTAAAGGTACTTGCTTGCAAAGCCCAGCAACCTGGGTTTGATTCTGTAGTACTTATGTAAAGTCTCTAGTACTCATGTAAAGATGCTCAAAGTAACACATACTGGAGTTCATTTGCAATGGCAGGAGGCTCTGGTGAGTGAGTCCATTCTCTCTCTCTCTCTCTCTCTCTCTCTCTCTCTCTCTCTCTCTCTCTCTCTCTCTCTCGCTTAAGTCTCACTCTTGCTCTCTCTCAAATAAATATTTTTGAAAATGTGCAGGGCTTGGAAGATGGCTCATCAGTTAAAGGAGCTTGCTTGCAAAGCCTGCTGGCCCGGGTTCAATTTTCCATCATCCATGTAAAGTCAGATGCAAAGTGGCTCATGCATCTGCGATCCCAGAGTGTCTATAGCAGTAGGAGGCAGAGCCTGGGGAATGCAGAGCTCTCAGACCAGCTAGTCTGACCTTTCTTTGCACTGACAATAAACCCTGTCTCAAAGAAGGTGGAGTACAGATACCTCAAAGTTACCCTCTGACCTCCACGTGCACACACATAAATTTTAAAAAATTAAATGTGCTGTGTAGCACATCACATCTTTGGTTTTTCTTTCAAAGAAAAATAGAGTAATAAAGACTTTTTAAGAAGAAAAAGCAGTCTCAAAGATGAAAAACAATCAAAAACGTCCTTTGTGAAAACCAGGCAAGAAGAGAATGTTAGAAGGGTATTCAATGGAAGGAGAGAGGAAACAGGTCCTCGGCAGTCTCTGAGAGCCACAGGAAGAGTTTAGTATGCTAGTATGTTAGCCTGTGAAGTCTTCTAGCATTGCCTTTTGTTTTTTTATTTATCCTTTTGCTTGCTTGTGTGTGTGTGTGTGTGTGTGTGTTATATATGTGGTGCGTTCATGTGTTTGTGAGCACATGTGTATGGGTCCCTGTGTGTGTGTGTATGTGTGTGTGTGTTCATGTTTGTGAGCGCATGTGTATGGGTCCCTGTGTGTGTTCATATGTTTGTAAGCGCATGTGTATGGGTCCTTGTATGTGTTCATGCCAAAGGTCAATATCAGGTGTCTTTCTCAGTCACTCTCTACCTTCCTTTTATTTAAAAAAATTTTTTTTTAATTTATTTGCAAGCAGAGAGAGAAGGAAAGGGACTGACAGGGCCTCCTGCCACTGCAAATTAACTCTAGATGCATGCACCACTTGTACATCTGACTACATCTGAAGATTCAAGCCCTGGCTGTCCGGCTTTGCAAGGAAGCACCTTTAACTACTGAGCCATCTTTCCATCCCACCACCTTCCTTTTAGAAACAGGGTGTCTCATTGAATCTGGAGCCCAACTGATTCAGCTGGACTAGTTAGCCAGGGAGGCCCAGGGACCCCCTGTTTCTGCCTCCTGGGTGCTGGGATTACAGTTGCAAGCCCTCACACCTGGTATTTTTCCATGGGTGCTGGAGATCTGAACTCAGATGCTTGTGTTGGTTTAGCAAGTGCTTTACCTACTAAGTCCTCTGCCTCAGGTACTTCTTGATTGTATTTTTGTGTTAAAATAAAAATCAAGAGGGAAAAAAGATAAAATCCATTGTAGAGTAAGTTTATTTGAAATAGGTTGGTTGTAAGATTTTTCACTATATAGTGGTACTCCAAATTATAAATTCCTAAAATAGCATTTGATCTGGTTTTGTATTTATTGCCTTTAAGGAATTGAAGTAATGTTAGAATCTTACATTTTTGGTAAGTAGTGTAGATAGAGAAGTATGGTAGGTACTTCATGTTTTCAGTAAACACATGGAGGCGCATTAAGGAAAGAATAGATAGAATGGGGAGTTGAGTCTGCATGGTAATAAGTGTCCTGTCTGTCTTTGTTACACTAGTCAATATCCTTAGGTTGAAATGAAGAGTCTCTATTTGTTAATCAACTTTGAGCTCAAATGTTCGTTTTTACCTTACTTAGTTTGGTACTTGATTCTTGGTGAGAACTTGATATGAATGCATACTATCTGGGAAGGCTCATATTAGAAGGACTGTTCAGATGTTATCCTAAAGGTCTGAATGGCACCTTGTTTAGATGGGACTTCATCAAGGTGGGAACTAATAGAGGCAAATGTGAATCACTGATAAAAGCTGTTTCTAGAGTCTCTTATGAGCAAGTTAACAGAATTCCCTAAGTGTATAATGGCCTCTGCCTGATTCGTATTCAGAAGACATTTTGGCCTGGAGTTGCTTGGGATTATATACTGATGGGCATTAAAGGCATCACAGGTATACAAACCTTGTGCTGATCTCTTCCCCCTCCTTCCATCCATGTCTGTCTCTTGTGGTAGAGTCTTGCTCTATAGCCTAGACTAGTAATGGATTCATTTTGTATCTCAAGACATCCTTTGAACTTGGCATCCTCCTGCCTCACTGCTTTAGCCTCTGAAGTAGCTGCAAAAAGTCTGTGGCACCAGGCCCAGCAAAATGATTATTTGTGTTTTCTTTTAGTTGTGATACTATGAGTTGAACCCGCATCCTACGGCTGAGCTAGATTACACTCATCTCTTGGGTGGTTGTTTTTCTCATGAAATGTTCTGCTTTTTAAAATATTTGCCCAACTGATGGTTCTTTATTTAGAAAAACTGGATATGAGCCAGGTGTGGTGGCACATGCCTTTAATCTCAACACTCAGGAAGCAGAGGTAGAAGGATTGCTGTGAGTTCGAGGCCACCCTGAGACTACATAGTGAATTCCAGGTCAGGGTGGGCTAGAGCGAAACTCTGCCTCAGAAAATAAAATTTTAAAAAAAAAAGTAGATATGAACATTGTTCTATTATTTTTCTATTTCCTTGTATAATTGAGTTTCCATAGAAAATTTCTTACTTACTTAGTTGTATTGCAGTTTTAATATTTCTTGAATAAAAAATATTTCTTGAATGAGAGGGAGGTAGGGAATAAGAAAGTATAGGTACTCCAGGGCTTCTTGCAGCTGTAAATGAACTCCAGGCACATACATTTACCACTTTGCATCTGTTTTTATGTGGGTACTGGGGTATTGAATCCCAGGCTTTCAGGCTTTGCAAGCAAGAGCCTTTAATTGCTGAGCCATCTCTCTAGTCTGCTTTTATTTTTAAACAAAAGACCTTTTTAGATGGTAGTAATAACAACTAAAAGGGCTTCAATACATAAAAATGTGATGCTTTTAAATTCTTTATTTCAAAATGAACACTTTCCCATTTATAGGCATGCCTAATTATCTTGCAATTAAGTCTTTGACAATTAAGCAATGGTGGTTTATATTAGCAAACAAACTTTTTTTGCGGGGGGCAGTGCTGGGTATCAAATGCTGGGTTTCAGGTACACTAGGCAAACACCAGTGAGCTAACAACCTCCAGCCTACAAGCAAACTTGAACAGCCCTTCTCAACCCCATAGTCCCTGACTCTAGAACACCATGGTCTGACAGTAATCCAGTAAGACATGTGTGCTGGATCTCATTGTCAGATTTCCCAGTATTAGTAATTGGACACATTCTACCTGTGACAAAAGCCTTTTGGCATCTGCATGATCCCTGGAGATCTAGACAGGCTGGCCCAGCATTGCCTGGTCACTGCTTTGAGTTGGATCTGCTGAGCTCTGGGATCCTCTGGATCCACAGAGTCCCGGTGATTCGCCATTCTCATTCAGGTTCTCTTGCTGAAGACCCGCATGCTTGATCACTTCTTTGTCAAGTTTAAGTTCATCTCTTGGTTTTTCTGTGTTAGCTTTACATCTTTATAAACAAGTAGATGTAGTAATGGACAGTAATGTAAGAGCCATCCTGCTCTTTCATCATCTTTGTAAGGACTGACATCTGTAGAAACTACGAGATGGAAGCAGAATGTCACAAAGGGAAGTAAGGACACGCAGAAGTCAACAGATGTTTCTGTAGCTGTTGCTCTTACAAGATAATCTGTTCTGGGATTCAGAGGTGTCCCCGAAGGTCTTTGAATCTATATTTACATACAGGACCGAATATCAAAGTTCTGTGCTATGAGAGCTATAAACATAAACCGTCAGTGCAAAGGGCAAGAATATGATTACTGATGGCTGGAAAGTTACAGAGAAGGTGGGGGACGTTGTGGTAGCGTGGAGGAGGGGAGAATTAGACTACCTTAAATTCTTGTTTCAAGAGCCAGTTCTTACTAAAGAAACAAGAATTTCATACTTGCCATTAAAATAATTTTGGATGAGCTGGAGCACTCTGGTCTTGAGGCTTTTCATCTGTAGGATGCATACAGTTCTGCAGGGCAGCAGTCTTAGGTCTCTCCCTGTGTGAGAGTAAGCTCCTGGGGAATGGGTCGGGGAAGAGATGGTGTTAGGCAGACAAGGTAGAAATGTGCACAGCATTTCCTAGAAGTATAGGGAGCATCCTTTAAAAAAAATTATTTGCACACAGAGAGATATAGTCAGAGAGAGAGGGAACACGAGTGAGCATGAGGTGCCAGAGCCTCTAGCCACTGCAAACAAACTCCAGATGCATCTGGCTTACATGGGCACTGGGGAATCGAATCCAGGTCATTATGAGGCTTTGCAAGCAAGTGCCTTAACCACTAAGCCATCTCTCCAGCCCAAGCCTCCTTTTTAAAAACCTTTTTATTGACAACTGTCATACATTTAGGCAATATAACATGTTTATAATTCCCTCCCACCACTTTTTCCCCTCACGAGTCCCCTTCCCACTGAATCCCTTTTTCTTTTGTTATTCTCTCCTTTTTTATTTATACATATAAAATAATAACAGCTTATACTCTTTTATCCCCTTACCCCTGCTCCATTATCCTGGGGGACCTCCTCAATGGGGTTATGGTATTCATTGTGGGGTCATGAAGGTTTCAGTCACTGCCTGCGGGGTAGGGAGAGCCTCCTTTTGATTGAAGTGTTTGGTTTGGTTTGCTTTTGAGACAAAGTCTTGTTCTCATCCTATACTGGCCCTATAGTCACTTTGTAGCCCAGACTCCCAGCATCCTGCTGCCTTAGCCTCTGAGTGCTGGGATGTACAGACATGTGTGCCTCTCCTGCCTTTGAAGCTCTCTCTCTTTCTTTCTCCTCCCTCTCCCTCTCCCTCCCTCCTTCCCCCCTCTCTCTCTCCTTTCTTTTCTCATTTCTTTTCTTGTTTTTCTAGGTAGTGTCTTACTCTAGCCCAGGCCCAGTTTAATTGCTTGTTGGGTTTTGTTTGTTTTAATATTTTTATTTATTTGTAAGCAGAGAGAATGAATAAATGAATGAATATATGTGGTTGTGCCAGGGCCTCTAGTTGCTGCAAAAAAAAAAACAAAACCCAGATGCATACACCGCTTTGTACATCTGGCTTTATGTGGGTACTGCTGTAGCCCCAGCATTCACATTTACAGACCCTGCTACTTCAACTACTGATGAGTACTGACTGGGGTTCCAGTGTGAATCTTCAGAGCTGGCTTGCTAAGTTTTTGACCAAGCAGCAATAGTAGGTTGTGTTATCTCCAGTATCCTTACCATTTCTCGGTCAGGTGAACTCAGCATTAAACTTGTCTCTAAACCTACAAAACTTAAGACCTGAGAGATGGATAAAGTGTTTACATGCAAATCTTGAGTGCCTCAGTTGAGATCCCAGCCAAGTAAAAGCTGGAAGCCATGACATGCTTCTATAATCCCTGTGCGCCTGCCTCAAGAAGGGAGGTGCAGACAGGAAGGAGAATTTCCCAGAGGCTCATGAACAGTGAACAAGCAACAGTGAAAGTCCCTACAGCAAAAGAGGTAGAAGACGGGGACCAACCCAGAAGTTGTCCTTTGATCTCCACCAGATATACCCACCCACACACTCACACACATGTCAAGTAAGTATGATTTCTTAAAAAACTATGAGAGTGAGGGTATGTGTATGGGTGTGTCAAGGCCTCTTGCTACTGCAAATAAACTCCAGACACGTACACCTCTTTGTGCATCTGGTTTTATGTGGATCCTGGGAAATCTAACCCCAGGCCAGCAGGCTTTGCAAGCAAGGGCCTTTAACTGCTGAGCCATCTCCCCAATCCCAATAAGTATAATTTTTTTAAAAAAAAAAAAAACCTTGCATTATTATTCTAAAGAGAAGGAAATTGTTACCAAGTAACGGAGGCTAGATTTTAGAGACTTTGTAGAGTCCATCGTTCTCTGAAAAGCAAATCTGCCACAGATTGAAGAGCAAGATGAAAAGGGAAGATAGGGGTTGGAAAAGGCTCCTTCTACCCTTGGCTTTGACGTTCATCTGCTGACCTGAAAGTTCTGCTAGAGAAGGAAAGCCCTGCTGTGAGTTTGAGATTTCACGTTCCTTAGGGTCCTGTTGCTGAAATATAATTAGCAGTTCTGATAACTTTTCTCATTTGTGCTTTTAAAGCAGCTTTACAATGTTATATCTGAAGTACCAGATTCATTAATTCCTAACCGCAAACTACTTGCATAAGCTTCACCAAAAGGCTATTTTGCCATATAAATTTAGGTTGAATTCCTTTAGAAATAGAATCAGTGCTTCCCTAAAACTTAATTTCCAAAACCAGTGTTCGACAATAATGGTTAAGTATATTGTTGATCATAAAAAAATAATCAGTTTCATCCGTCTTCTCAGAAAAACTTGGGTAAAAACTTTACCACTGTTGAGGAACTTTTATTTCTGACAAAAATTCACAGAACTAGTGGTGGTCAAGTTCCCAAGAGCAAATTAAATTCACCATCAGTACTGAAAGAGCACCTGTTCCCCAGGGTGTGGGGACCCTGTCTCAGCTCTGTCTGGCCAGTGCTGCCCTTCTCTGTTCCACCCACACTTGAGCCCCTGTCAGAGTCCCCTGGAGATCGACTGAGTTAGTGTTCTCACCTCTGATTCTCTCTTGGTCTTCCTTGCATACAGACCACCCACCCAGGCACTAAGAACTTGACATTGGCTTCTGCAGGAAGCAGCTGACCATTATTAGGCTTAATAAACTCAGCAAGAGTCAGGACAAGCAGAGAAACCATTTGCCTTGCTTTTTGGCTTGACAGTTGGTGGTTCCTGTAGTCCTCTCTGAGCAACTGTACTGTTCTTTGAAAGGTTGATGGTCTCCTTTCGCTGCTGTAATCAAACACAAGTTAATTAACTCACTAGCAGTAAAGGACATTCCTTGTTTGGCTAACAAATGAAGCACTTGGTACTTCAATAGCAATCTAATTTCCATCTTGTGTTTTGATTGTGATGAGTTGTTAAATTTTAGATGTGCCTTTTTTCAATCGTTGCTTTCCTGCGAGTGGGAAGTACTGCTGAAGAGTGCTTCATCTGTACGTGGTGAGTTGCATTCTTTCAGCTAGCTGTAGTGTTGCTGCTAAACACATGCTTTCCACCCAACTGAATGACATGATTCTTCATCCTATTGTGTCTTAAAAGCATGACATTCAGAGTCCTGTTTTCTGGTTTTCTTTTTGAGGCAGATATAAATTTACTAGCAGTGCTGTTTTTATGTCATGGTATGCCAATATTAGTGACATTCAAAACATTTTCAAGGTGTAATTTTGTCATTGTAGTTACTGGTGCCCTGAGCCATGGTACAAAGCTGTGAGAGTGCCACACATGGGCTCAGGCATGGACCATGAGAGCAGCAATAGGTGGTCGACAGGGGAGAGTGCATCCGGCTGACCAGTAGAGTTTTATCTGTAGACACTGAAATTTATGTCAGACCATTTTCACATGTCATGAAGTAGTCTTTTAATGGTTCCTGGCCATTTAGAAATAGGCCATAACCCAGGTAGTGGGCTGAACTTGGCCTGCAAGCTGTAGTTTGCAGGTGGACCCCTTGCCTGCAGTCTGGATAACTAAAGGAACCATCCAATGGCTTTCTTGGCAGTAGTGTCTAATGACCACTACTGAATTTGTATGTAGTTTTCATTGGTGCTCTGATGAACATCTGTTTTTAAGGTATTAATATAGGTCGTCTGATTGATTTTTTGAGTATGTTTTGCCTTTTTAAAAATGTGTAGTTAGGGCTGAAAAGATGGTTCAGCAGTTAAAGGCACTTGCTTGCAATGCCTGATGGATTGGGTTCCATCCCCCAGTTCCCATTGAAAGCCATATGCACACAGTGATGCATTTGCCAGTGGAATTCATTTGCCAGTGGCAAGAGGCCCTAGTGCCCCATTCCCCCCTCTCCATGCAACTAAATAAATAAAATTTTTAAATGTATACTTAATCCTCATCTCCATAGACTAGAAATTATTCTCTGGCAGCATGGATCAATCAGACAGGAGTTTAAAACTCTTCTCTATTGCCAAAATTATTGTTAGTATTTTTGAGTATATTCCCCCCCCCAAAAAAAAAATCAGTTCTCCTTGTATATTCTTTGGCTTTCCATCTTAAATTCCATATACTTGAAAAACAGTATAAGTTCTGTTTTTTCGCTATTTCAGGTGTGTAGAAGAGACCCTAGACACATCTGTCACTTGTCCAGTAGCTGACAAAGGGGACTCTGAGGTACCTTTATAACTGTCACTTGCTTCCCAGAAATTGTGTTCTAGCTTATGTTCTCAGCTTCTATATTAACTCATATTTGTAAAGGCTGCTGGCCCGTTTTGTCTTTCTAAGCAAAGAAAGGTTTGTGACAATGATTTCTATGACTGGGGACACCATTGAAGCTGTTGGCAGCTTAGACACCTTAAGTGTAGTTCTTGGGCCTTGTAGAACTTTGAAAGTCCAAGGATGACTGGTGCTCCTTGTTGATTGTGGCCAGCAATAAAGCCTGCCTCGTGGCTAGATCAGGTCAGCTGGCTGCTGTGCCATTGTTTAGATGCAACCCAAATGTCCACAAGCTAAAGAGATGGTGAAAAGGACATGAATTTAATTTTAAATTTGAGTAAAAATCCCTTCAGTAATAGAAAATGAACTGGGAAAAGTTGCAACTCAGTATCAAGTTGTAACCAACAGAAAGTAAGTCGTAAACCATAGTATTTCTTATGCAACACATGAAATCCTTGACTTTGTTGTTAGCAAGCTGCATGACATGAATAATGAGGCACAACAAAAAAGAAATGCAGATTAATAACTTATGGTGGGTAATGAAAGGATGGTTTAACTTTAAACCAGTTTTGCAAAGTGAATTGTTATTTGAGACAGAACTCGAGCAATTGAACCACTGACATTTTTTTTTTCTTTACTGTGGGGGAAGTTGAAGCCTGGAGATGCTTAGAGACTTAGCCAGATCACTCTCAGAAAAAGAATGGAAATTTCTTTCCTTTACCTCACCAACATTAGGGAACTAGAAGTTACGGTCATTTCAGAATTCATTAAGCAAAAACCTGAGAGTAACCTTCTTGGCCCTGTTCAGTGCACACCAAGCACCCTGGAGAAGAGCCACTCCTTGGCTGGGAGGGTGATTTGCATGCGTGCATGAGGACACCCTCACGAGCTCTTGGGTCCAGACTAGTTTCCTCATCCATCACTGGTGAACCATGAAGAAAGTACAGTTTGCATTTTTTATTTGAACTCTTCAGATAGTTAAAAAAAAAAAAGATGATTTTTTTTTTGCCTTTGGATCTCTCTTGCCCCCTTTCAATAAAACTTTAAAGCTGATGATAAAAATTCTTGAACTTGGAGGATCTTGAATTCAAGACCTGCCCAGTACAGGAAAGTGCTCATCCTCTGCCAGCACGCATGTATTCAAGCCCTTTGTTTCAGGCAAGCTTAACTTGGGGGAGCATAGTCATTGGCTTTTACTTAGATCCCAATGATAATCAGTTATAGAAAACCTAAGTTTAAACACTCATTCATCTTGAGAATGCTAATGGTTTGGATTATAGCTGTGCACATTATCAGGTGTACCCACTCCTGCGTCTTCAAGCCCCTGCTTTCTGGTGCAGGAGCTGCAGTGGAATTAATGATCTTCCTAATGACTTAGCTAATCTCAGCCCCTAAATTTTATTGTCATAAATAGCACTGAGGAAGTAGCAAGTTCATCAACCTGGCTGTTGTAGTGCAGGATGACCTTGAACTTCTGATTCCCCTACCTCCACCTCAGCTGCTGAGTTTACAAGTGGGGGGGGGGCACCACACCCAGTTTCAATGCCCATTTGAGTATATGGTTTTGTTTATACTGAGTAAGTCCTTGAGGACAGGCTAAAGGTCATTAAAATTTTTATAGGCCACGCTATGCCTAAGTTTCTCAGAAGCTTGTAAGAATTTGTATGGTCACTAGGATGGGTGTAGCAGTTTCTATACACGCTCACAAACAATGGGGTGGATGGAAGCTTTTACTTTCATTGAGGAGAAAGGGTTGCTGCTTCAGATAATATCCATGTGCTCTTATTATCCTGCTTCTAACTCCCTAGTGTTGGGATTACAGGCTGGCACCACCAAACTGCTTGGTGGAGAGGGGGAGGGGGGAAGAGGAGTTGAGGCTGACCTGATCCTCCTACCTCTGCCCCCTTCCCCTAGAGCTGGCTGTCAAGCTGTTCCTGCCACTGTCACTAGATATGCTGTTGAAGGATTAACTCTGTGCTTTACCTGTGGGGGTCAGAGGAGCCAACAGAACTCGTGGAACCACAGGTAGCATATAGATAGACGTCTTTAAAAAATATTTGCCTGTACCAATAATGTTCTGAGGTCACTATGGATATAATCTAAATGCCACATCCAGCTGTACCTCAAAGCTGCTCATCACATTATTTACAAATATGAAAGCTGCACCAGGCATGGTGGTTTGTGTGTGTTATCAAGCACTTTGGAAGGTGAAAAATGCTAAAGAGTTTGAGGCTAGTCCTGGCTAAGTAGTGAAACCCTGCCAGTTGGGGGAGAATAATAAAACTATTTACTCAAAAGAAATGAAGCCGGGTGTGGTGGCACACACCTTTAATCCCAGCACTCCAGGGGCAGAGGTGGGAGGATGACCATGAGTTTCAGGGCAGCCTGAGACTACAGAATGAATTCCATGTCAGCCTTGGCTAGAGTGAGACCCTACTTCAAAAAAAAAGAAAGAAAGAAATTAGTCAAACTAGATGTGATTGTGTATTCCTTTCATCCCTGAACTCCGAAGGCTGAGGTAGGATCGTCATGAGTTTGATGTCAGCCTGGGCAGAAGTGAGACCTTGTCTTGAAAGAAAAAAAAAAGAAAAGAAACAAGTCAGCTTGGGAATGGTGGCTCATGTCTAATCCCAGCTCTTTGGAGGCTGAGGCAGGAGGTAGTTTGAGGCTAACCTGGGCTAGAAGCATCCAGTCTCAAAAAAGCAGGGAAAAAGTAACTCAAATAGTCCAACATTATATTAGTGGTTCTATTTAACTGTTTAGAATACAATATAAATTATAATCATTAAAATTTTTTGGATTTTTTTTTTAATTTAGTTGTGTATGATGTATGTGTATGGGCACATGGCACGGCCCATGTTTGGAGGTCAGAAGACAACTTTGGATGTTTCTCCTTCTCCCTTTCTTGAGATGGGGTCTCACTCTAGCTCAAGGCTGTTGATCCTTCTACTTCTGCCTCCCAAGTGCTAGGATTAGAAGTGTGTGCCTCCATGCCCTGCTCTACCTTCTTTTTTGAGACAAGGTCTCCCTCCAATTTTTTTGCTGTAACATGTAAGCTTGATTGTCCTGGTTCTGCCTCCCATGACCATAAGCCTGTTGGGTTACAGGTTGGTTTGCTACTTAGCGTTCAACTTTGTTTGGGGCAGAGGATGGAACTCAGGTAGGCAGGATTGCCAGCACCTTTAACCATTGAATCATCTCTCCAGTCCCTGGATCTCCTTTTTACAGACAAGGTCTCATGTAACCCAGGTTGACCTTGAACTTCTATGTAGCCAAGGATGGCCTTGAATTTATGCCTCTTTCTTCCCAGTGCTAGGATTACAGTCATGCACTACCTCTACCAACAGCCCATAACTGTTAAAATTTAGTTATAAATACCTAAACGTAAAAAAAAGGATGCAGACTTAATAGTTCAATTATGTTCAGTATACAAAAAATGATTGAAAATATCCTTAATATTAACTGTAGTTATCTCTGGGTGATGTAATTAATGGTTATTATTTCCTTAAGTACTTTAATTGTATTGAGTTATACAAATAAGCCTAGACATAAAGAGTGATGTTATCATTTAAAGATGAATTCTAAAGAGTGTTTAGATGCCAGCATTCCAGATCTAGATCAAATAGCATCAACCACCACTGCCTATCATCTGAGGAAATGTTCCCTTCCTCCTCCCTCACAGACATTACAATTACTGAGCATTCTAGAAGTCCTTTCCAGTGGTCTTGGTGGAGACATAGATGTTATTTCTTTGCACTAGTTGTAGGTGAAACAACCCATAGGCATAGACCACTGAGCAGGCCTTAGTCTGGACTCTGTGTTCTAACCACCATCTTTGTGTCCAGACATGCAAAAACAACCGAGCACTGTTGCTTACGACTGCCCTAGACTGCACAGTAGGCTTGGGAGTTAAGCTTTCACCCTGGGCATCGTTTTTCTGTCAAATGCACTCTGGTGAAACACAGGTGCAGGACAGCACTGTGGGAGGAGCCGAAGGCACCACCCGCCTTGGGAGTGCTCTAGCCGTGGTTTTCATAGAATACTGACATTCAAATTTGAGCATTTGGCAGGCATTTTTAAGCAAATGAATGGGATTAGACAATTTACAGTTGGCAGTGATAAAGCTTGAGCTTTCAATTGAAAATCAGAATTTAGGAAAGAAAGTTTGTAGCTGTCTGCTGCGGTGAGGTGAGCTTGGAAGACTCTCAGACTTATGATAAGGTTAAGGTGATGATCGGTAAATCTGATTTTTAAATTATTGTGCTGTAAAACATGCAAACATGGGGCTGTACCTTGTATCATTTGATACCTTGCTCACATAACATGCATGAGGCCCTGGGTTCAATCCTCAGCATTGCATGAGGATTGTGGTGGCACATACCCATAATAACACTAGGGACATGGAAGAAGGAAGATCCATGGTTCACGACCATCCTCAGTTACATTGTGACTTCCAGGCTGCCTTGGCTACATGAAGACCTGTCTCCTAAATAAAAAGGTCATCATTTGGAAGATTTGCACAGCTTAGTGATCTACCATGTCCCAGAGACCAGCATGCTCTTACCACATTATGGGAAGGTCAACATCTACTCAGAGTATATTGTTTTAATTTAACAAGACTATGAAAAGTTCATTGGTTTTTCAATTGAATTTCCCATTGCATAGGGAACTAAACTTTAAGAAACTAGCACTGGACTGGAGAGATGGCTTAGCCTAACAGCCCAGGCCCAGGTTTGATTCCCCAGTACCCACATAAAGCCAGATGCACAAAGTGGCACATGTATCTGGAGTTCATTTGCAGCGGCTGGAGGCCCTAATGCAACCATTCTCTCCCCTCTCCCCTCCCCTGCTTGCAAGTAAAAATAAAATAAAAAAGAAACTAGTACTTGCAAAATTTAAAAAATATATTTATTTGCAAGCAGAGAGAGAGAATGGGCACACGAGGGCCTCCAGCCACTGCAACCGAACTCCAGATGCATGTGTCACTTTGTGCATTTGGCTTTATGTGGGTACTGGGGAATTGAACCAGGGTTGTTAGACTTTGCAGGCAAGCACCTTAACTGCTGAGCCATCTCTCCAGCCCCCAAATTTTGATATAGTAACAAGAATCTTTATAATTATCTAAAAACATTAGTAAAATGTTCATCCTTTTGTGGTGACATTTTTTGTAATTCTAGAAGTCTTGTTTTTCATTTATGTTAATGGAATAGCCTGTTACTGCAGTTCAAACACAGAAGCAGTAAGTCTTGCTGTCCACTATTAAGCCACACCCACATTGTTAACCTGTAATAGGTTTATTATTAGAGATTGATAGAGTGCCTGTTCTAAGGACCAAACCCAGGCCTTGTTAGTGCCCGTCAAGCACTTTGCCAACTAAGCTACTCCCTCGGTCCATTTGTACTTTCAAATGAGTTAGTTCTAATGATTTTCTAATAATTTCAAATGTGTAAGTTCTAGTGTTTGTTAAAGTTTCTTAGCTTGTTTGTGTTGTTTTAAGTTTTTGTCTGAGACAAGATTTCCCTTTGTAGCCCAGGCTGGCCTTAAACTTGCATTCCTCCTGCTTCATTTGACCTCCAAGTGCTGGAATTACAAGTGGGCACTACCACACCCAAAGTTTCTTGGCTGCTATAACTCACACCAATCAAAGCTTTTGGGATCCTCAAGAATACTAACAAACATAAAGGGATCTTGAGACAAAAACGTTTGAGAACTACTGCATTACAGTTTGGTGATTCACTGTGGTCTTGGACATCTGCTGAATTACTGAAACGAGCCTCACCCAGTGTCGTGGTCAGCCCCCACCACTGGGATGAATCTCCAAACCAGGCACAGTTTATGGGAGGAAAGGATTTATTGAAGCTACATATCCATAACAGTGAAAGAGGCTGCCCCCTTTCACAGGTCCAAGCAGAGAGAAATCCATCACCAGCATCACACACAGAACAGCAAACATGCAGGGGGGAAAAGGAGATTTCTTTCTCTTTTATATAGCCTTAGGGTGGGGTCTTGAAACCCTATCCCAGACTTGGTTTCCTGGGTCTAGTGCCCTCCTAGGAAGGGATGTTCATTTTCAGCTTCCCTGCTCTTCCTTATATCCTGCCCCCTACTGAGAGGCTGCCTTCCTGTAAATATCCTCAGAGACCCACCCAAGATAATTAAAAAGATCAAGTTGACAACAAAACCTAACCATCACACCCAGACATACTAAAACAAGAGAGCCTACAGTCATGTTCAGATGTTTCCTTGCACTGCACCTAGGTCTGTGAACGCTGCAGTGCAGTTGTAGAGGAGGAGCCAGTGAGAGGCTTATGTTCTCTCAAGAGCAGATTTCAGCTTTTCCTTACATACTTCCTCGAGTCCCATCCAAACCTTTGGTCACTTGGGGTGTCCCTTATGCAAAGCATTTGTGGAATTGAGCAGCATTTGCAGATTTAGTACTTTGGCAGAATAGATTTTTAATACATTGCAAAGGGTTTACTGCCCAGTCTGAACTGATGACTATACCAAGCATGTTTGGATTAAGTTCACAACCAGACAGTATAACATAAACTGTTGCAGCAAGAGCTGTCATTTCGAAGCCCTCGTAACTATTTACTTCTTCTTATTTTTAGGGTGAATCTGTAAAATATTTCCTGGATAACTTGGATAAACTTGGAGAACCAGTAAGTTTTGAAACTGATTGTTTATGTTTGTTGATATTTGAAAGCAGTAATCAGGATGATAATGTTTTCACTTGGGTGTAGCTTGTTAGGAAATTTAGAAGAATAGTAAGCTGGCTGCTTTCTTTTTCCTAGTGGTAATTGCCTGACACATCCTCTTTATTTTAAACTTGATGAGTACCTAAGAATCTTAGTTAATTTTTACTGTTTTTTTTTTTTTTTTTTTTTTTTTCCCCGAGGTAGGGTCTTATTCTAGTTCAGGCTGACCTGGAATTCACTATGTAGTCTCAGGGTGGCCTTGAACTCACAGCAATCCTCCTACCTCTGCCTCCCGAGTGCTGGGATTAAAGGCGTGCGCCACCACGCCCAGCAAATATTAAATTTAATCCTTTTTATCTTTTTTAAATATTTTATTCATCTTCAAGCAGAGAGAGAGAGAGAGAGAGAGAGAGAGCACGCACCAGGACCACCACCTTGTGGGTCTGGCTTATGTGGGACCTGGGAAATTGAACCCGGGGCCTTAGGCACTGGAGGCAAGTAAGTGCCTTATCCAATGAGCCATCTTTCCAGCCCTAATTTTTACTGTTTTCAAAATAAGATTTGTTTGAAAATGAGAGTGCATGTTGTGCATATTATCTTTTTCTTAATTTTTTTTTTTTTAAGCAGAAATAGAAGCCATTGGGTTGATTTCCAGGCATTTCAAAAATACCATTTTCCAGCTCAGGGCTCTCTTGTATTGAGTTACTGTTGGGAGGAGTGGGCAGGGCTTGGTTCTGGAGATCTGCTAAAGAGACTCTGAAGTAGGAGTTGGCCCATGGAAAGAGCCAGTCCTCCCAGAGTGATTTCCTCGAGCCAGTGACTCAGCAGTGCCAGGGCCACAGCAGGCAGAGTACATCTGTCCTCTGTGTGGACCCCTGCTGAAGAGTTCATTGCAGTGAAGGCTTTTACTGCTTAGAAGATGTTTGAAAGCCATTGCCCTAGAGCTACTTGTTACTTACTAAATTTAGTGTAGCTCTATTTGCTTCCTCCTAGATTTCTGCTATAAATTTTAATATGCTCTTAAGGGTTCTTTGAGAGTTTTAATTTTAATAATGCAGCTGAAGAAAGGCACTAAATGAACCTGCTTTGGGTAGAATCAGTGCTGGGGGGGTGCTGTGTCTGCTGTTCTGGCAGATTCATTCTCACATCCTCCCTGCAGTATTCTCAGTTACCTTTGTCGAGTGTTGCGGCTTGTAATTCCAGCTTTCTGAGCCCGAGACAGGAAAATCACAGGTTCAAGGCCAGTGAGGGTTGCTGATGCATCACAGGGTAGTGTCAGCACATGAGTAGATCACAGTGAAAGGCTACACAGCAATGTGGAGGAGGGCTACAGACTGTGCGAATGCTGATTGTAGTAAAATAGGTACATGTGGCAAAAAGCTGGAGGAAAACATGGAAAGCTAACCCTTAACTAGAGTCCTGAGCTTATTTAGGGAATGTCTGTGGATTCCCAGAGCTGGGTGGGGGACAACTGGACAGCTGGTAGCTAAGAGTTCACCTTAAATGTGAGTGGTGCATGAGTTGTGGGGGCACACGCCTATAATCTCAGCACCCGGGAGGCTGAGGCAGGAGGATGGAGTTTGAGCTTTATTGTGACATCTTGTCTCAAAGAGCAGAACAGAAGAGGCAGTCATTTCATTTGCACGAGCAGTTAGTCGTCCCTCAGAAATTGTAATTACAGCCTGATTCCCATGTCTAAACCTTCTTCTTTTCCAGGATTACATTCCATCCCAACAAGACATTCTGCTCGCCAGAAGACCCACCAAAGGCATCCACGAATACGACTTTGAAATTAAAAATGTTCCTTTCAAAATGGTCGATGTAGGTGGTCAGAGATCAGAGCGGAAGCGCTGGTTTGAATGCTTCGACAGTGTGACATCAATACTTTTTCTTGTTTCCTCAAGTGAATTTGACCAAGTGCTTATGGAGGATCGACTGACCAATCGCCTTACAGAATCTCTGAACATTTTTGAAACAATTGTCAATAACCGGGTTTTCAGCAATGTCTCTATAATTCTCTTCTTAAACAAGACGGACTTGCTTGAGGAGAAGGTGCAAATTGTGAGCATCAAAGACTATTTCCTAGAATTTGAAGGGGATCCACACTGCCTAAGAGACGTCCAAAAGTTTCTGGTGGAGTGTTTCCGGAGCAAACGGCGGGACCAGCAGCAGAAGCCCCTGTACCACCACTTCACAACCGCGATCAACACAGAGAACATCCGCCTTGTGTTCCGTGACGTGAAGGACACCATTCTTCATGACAACCTCAAGCAGCTCATGCTCCAGTGATGTACAGAAGACTTGCATTTTAATACCTTTCTGTGTTTTTGATTGTTTTCTGTTTGTTTTGTTTTTTTAAATAGCCGTTTACAACAGCAGTTAGAAAAATCTCAGCTCTGTATTTAACTTCTTGGAAATCTTAACCCTTCTGTGGCCTTTGGTTTGTAGCCAAAAGCTGCTGGAACCTGCTGGAATTCAGGCTTTGATCAGTTTCATCATGGCTTCCATCAAGTCCAGTTGTAACTTCCTAGCCAAGCTCAGACCTGGTGTATTTCAGGCTTTTGATTCCTGTACTTCTCAAACTGAACCCTCCCATAGTGCCAAGTTCCCTTACAAAAGGCTATAGGGACAAGGTTAGGAACAGTCAGCTCTAAAACGAGAGAGAGTGAGTGTGCTTTACGGAGCAGCAGCAGGCCCAGCTTCGGGAACTGCTAGCAGTCTGGAGAATTTGGCCTTCGGGTGCTTGGAATCGCTTACATGCACAGCAATAGTTTGTTTTCGGCTTTGGTTTCTGGAGGTAATGTTCTTAGTGTTTTAAAAAGTTTATAGTAAGGATTTCTGGTCTGATGGAAGAATTCACAAATGGTACTAGGGAGCAAGACAGCTGTTATACATAGTATTATGATCAAAAGTAGTCAATCAAATACAGTTTGCTTTTTTCCTATTTAAGTATCAGGTAACTTAATGTGCCATATTGAAAACACTTTGTCCCTAGCAGCAAGTAGAAGCTGCATGAACCTTGGTAGCAGAAGTAAGCGAGCTGCGTGTGGTGCTCTGTCCTGCCTCTGTCACTCCGTGCCTTACTGGAAGTTCACATTTTCACCTCTTCCTGTTGCTCCACTGGCGCGGGTCTCAGCACTTTGAGCCGTGGCATTTAAGGGCTTCTTTTGTTATTTGGAGCTTGCCAAGGATAGTATTTTTTTTAACTTCAAGAAGGCATTATTTGAGAGCTTGCCACTTCCCAGTGCGTGCCGATGCAGCTTGTACATCTCATACCTGCTGGACTGAGTTGCATGCTCATGTCCTAAGAATGCTTCTCAGGGGAAGGCTTTTTTTTTGGGGGGGGGATAAGGAAAGTTGACTACCGATTACCTTTGACCCCCACTGCTTTCCAAGTTAAACCACGCCCATGAAGTAGCCTTATGATTACAGATAGATTTGTAGGGAGCTAGAGTGGCTGGTGTGTAGTAGGAAAATACTGCCTTGTAGAGGTTCTTTGTAATGCTCAGCCAGAGTAGAGAGACAGAGGGGAAAGGCTTGGGACAGTTTGCAAAGTCTGGCAGCTTTTCTGCTTTTCCTGAAAATTGTGATTCAGAGTGTCACGTCTCACTTTACTTGGTAGCTGACTGCTCTCAGGTGTATCACTGGTCCTTGAAAGATTGGTGAGCTTTGTGGCCCACCACGTCCCACAACGGTGGGTCTTGTTCCTCCTGGCCATCCTTCCAGGGAGCTAACCAGGAATTTGTTCTTGGCATGCCTGACTTTTCTTAAATTAGAAATTTCACTATCATTACATCTGTAAATTCCAGTGTCTTCTTGTCTTGGTAATCCAACATCATAATGCAGGTGTTATTAGTATAACTAACGCAGACTTGAATAGTACACATCTAATGCTTCTTGCCAAAAAGTCATAGGGTTAGCATAACTCAGTGCTAAAGAACATAGTACCTACTCACAGTAGTAACACTCGTTTCATTTCATGGAGGTCTGTGTAGACATTTAGCAAATAGCTTTTTGACTGGCCAAGACTAAGTCCAGCAAAGGCGGAAGTCAGTCTGCTTGAGCTCTGTGATAAGAGCCAACGCTTCAAGAAGTGATGAGAACACCAAGCAGAGATGGGAGCGTTTGGGCACTTGCAGCATTCTGATGCCTGTGATGTCTCAGAATAAACGCTCTTCTCTTAATGGGTCTAGAATCTATCTGGAGGCAGTAAATTACCGATGTTGAGGCATTCTGTAGAAGTGTGAGCTCAGCTGAAGGCATTAATCCACATGCTTTTCTTTGCTGTATTTGAAAAACATTTAGAGTCATACACCTATACCGTGAAAGCCACGTCCTTGCGAATTGAAATTCACTGTGTGAAGAGAGGAAATTTAATCAGAATTGAAAAGGTGCTCATAATTTTCTACTATGTAACTTCCCCCAATCTCTAAAAAATAACTCAGATTTAAAGTTTTTTGATATGCTTAATTTCCAAATCTTTGGTTATGATTTGGAATTAAATGTGCCTAATTCTGTATTACTTTCTCTTCTTAAATCTGATTACCTTCTCACATATTTGAGGAAACATCACACAAGTGTCCTGGTTCACCTGGAAGAAACTGATGCTTTCTAGAGCTGCCTTAAATGAAAGAACACGACCTTTAGTCCTTCATTTTATAGGAAAATGGCTTTGTCAAATGTTTTCCTAAGATCTAATTCAAGGATGCTTTGCCACTTAACTGTTTTTAATGTCCTGAATTGTTGCTTTCTGCCAAATGCTGTATTAAATTGAAATGTCATTTCAGTTTTACCATGAGGAAAGGGCACTTGGTAGCCAAGTGTGACCGAAGCCAAGACGACAAGAGTGTGCTCTTTACTCTGTTGTTATGTGTTGTGTTGGTGGGTGCTCTACACCATGAGCCTTGCCTCGCCTCCAGTGAGGGTCAGGTCAGGCTGTTCAGGGAAGCCTTGTTCAGTCAGTGGCAGTGGTTGGTGTAAAGTAGGAGGAAGTCAAACTACGTTAGTACCAGAAGTGATTAGAAGTATTGGTTTAGATTCAGCAAAAATCACGTGCCCTAAAATTAAATCTTAACTTTATTGTATACCCAAATACTTGTATCCTATGTTTGTGATGAAATGTATTTTTCAGTACTGGTACACATATCCAGTTATGCCTTATTTATGTGAAGAATAAAATTACCAAGTTAAACTGTTCTGAAACTCAAAATCACTATTTGAGAAACCCTCAAATTGGTACTTTCATTATTTAATGATACATTTAGGCAAAACCCCAAACAAGCCATTGGAAACAAGATTCTCTGGGTTTCACTTTCTCCATTTCTGTGTATGTGAAGAGAAGCTCGATGTCAGTGTCACCTCGATTCTCTTGTCTGAACCCACGCACCATCCCTGTAAAGCCAGTCAAGCTTTTGTAACAAACATCCTAATAAATCTAGAGAAAGCCTCTCTGTTACCTTTTTATTTCTTTCAGTTTTATTTGAAGGATCAAAAATAAAGTTTTGCAGGTGCCTTTTTTTTAAATTTACAATTCTGAGTTAGTGCTTGTCACATTATGCCTTTCCCATAACTTTAGCCTGTTAAAAAGTGTATGAGTCACAGGCAATGTGTCTTTGCTTGAATAAGAGTACTTTTTTAGAGCCCAAGCGGAGTTTGGCTCTTCAGTCTAGATAGAAAGGGAAGTCCATGCTGCGGGTAGTGTGTGTCCAGTATGTCACGGTACGAGCTTACTGAGTTTACACCAGAGATTGAAGCAGGGTCGGAACCTAAATAACTATGTGAGGCAGCTGCTGGCTGGTCAGTTACCATGGGTAGCTGCCAGCCTAGCCTGGCAGGTGGCTCTGAGTCATGAAAGTGTAGTCAGTGCTAAATTACTGTGTTCACCCCTT